>JAOXYJ010000004.1:1048788-1076239 GCA_028566555.1 Lithophaga nigra
AACAAAGCATAATTTGTCATATTTAAGTCGATTTAGTTCACAAGTCGTTATGTTTAAGGCGAATTTAATTTAACTTAACTTAATTCAAAACGAAAAAAAAAAATGAAATCGTCTTAATTACGACAAGATGAGCAATTACTCGCCTAAATAAGTCGGTATTGTCGTTTATATTGTAATAAATCGCAATATTTATATGATTGCGTAAATTTTCGCGCCTTGATAGGTCGATGTTATCGCCGTTTTTGCTGAATCAAAGCTGAGCAGAAATCATGACTGAGGTAAGTTTATTTTGAATGCACTATGTTTGCAAGATGGCAAGACAGAGTTGCACATCTACAAGATCAACTTGTGACAATTCCTTGCCGTTATCAACAAGAATTTGTACGACAGAACTTCCCCTCATACGCTATGCACCACGACAACGATTCACTTTTCATAAATATTCTAAATATGCAACAGAAAGGTCAGCAGATGTGTATAGCGCTTCAAAATCATCTTCAAAGTATATTTGTGAATATGGGACCAAACCGACTACTTACACGATCACTGTTGCTAGATATAAAGGTACTTGTAGAACAGATAAGGGATCAATTAGAGATAATAGGATCGTTTTTAGAGAATACATGCCGTCAAACAAGAATAACAGCGTTCCAAAACAGCGTCGCCGAATATCAAGCCGTATTAGAACAAATGGAAATAGCTTTTTCAATAGGAGCAATAGAAGCAACTTGTTTATTATATGTATCATCGGATGGTCCAAGAGGGAGTATTTTGATGAAAGTAGGAATGCCCGAGCTGTAACTAGAAAGGTTAGTTATGCATGGTACAAGTAGACCCTGTGGTTACATTTATAACATTTTAACTGTATACGTATTCCACTGCGTGCTCCGAATCTAAATGAGCATAATAGACTGGTTCCCTGTCAATTTTATCAGATTAAGATCAGAGAACCAGTATAGGCAGAGGTAAGCCGATTGCATATTGTAAGTGTATTGTAAGTGTGGGTTCTTGGCTTGGTAGTTAAGACCGACGGCTACAGTGTTGAAGGTCCCGGGTTCGATCCTGACTCGGGATGCTGAAAATTTCGGTATATTAGAAGTGTATTCACTCTCCCAAACACAGTGGTACCCCGAGTTTAAACTAGAATGGGTACTTTGGGGCCTCGGTTACCCCGTCTTTGACCTGGAGATATCTCTTTGGTTTGGCTGTTTCCGCCGAGTAGCGCGATGGTTCTCTCCGAGTACTTCGCCTTCCTCAATATAACAGACTTCCCGGTGTCCTAGAGTAATACTCTCTTGCTGTTGAGCTGGGGATTACCCTTGGTGGTGGGTTGTATATAAATTACGCATCTCCATTGATCCTTATAGGGAGTGTACAGTGATTTCCCTTATCCTCGCAGCTCTAGAGGGGTGCTCCGAATTTAACGGAGGAATATATCGGTACTTACATAACGTTATAGTCCTCGAATTTGTCCGTTTCTCTCCCCTAATATTCTCGCACATGCTCCCAGAATAGCCTGGAATGGTGGGTATCTCTCATCTTAATATTGCACACTCGCAGATTATGCCAGTATTCAGCGTAATTATAAATCACATGAGTTGAAATAATGTGCCTATTTTTATCGCTGACACCACGGTGGGTAGTCGCGGTACTCGCTTTTTCGCATACGGCCGACGGGTGCGCTATTTCAGCATACAGCCGATGAGTTGTTTTTTGTACGTTTTACGGCAGACGATAAAATGTCGACAGTTGGTAGGTTTTATGTTTGTTTTCACTTTAAATTGACAATAAACATTTGAATTAAAGCTGAAAATGATAGATAGTTGATTCAGGAATCTCACAAGCACTGTAACAGCGTTCAGTGCTTCTTCAAATTATTTATTAATATAGTTTTCGTGGAAAATTGTATGTCAAAGCATTTATGTCCCACAGTCATATTAAATCTCATCTGTTTGTCTTCAAATTTGCATGCACATTTCCCAGCATTAGACTTCACAAGAACAAAACACTTATGCACTTTAAAAATTATCAATAATGAGATATTTATGCTATATTTTACAAATAATTTTTCTTTGATACTGCATTCGGCAAAATGTTTGTCAGCTGTATGCTGAAATACGCATACCCGTCTGCCGAATGCGAAAAAGCGCGTACCGTGTATCGCGACTACCCACCGTGGACACAGGACCAATGAACAAAAGGGATGTGAACTCTCTCAGTATTTCTTTGTCATGTTTGTTACAACAATTTTTTTTCTACGTCGTTGCTCAGACTTTCACTTAAGGTTCATCATTACTATTCGTGTAAATGGCCTCTAATTTGACGGGATTTCATAGAGTACAGCCAAACAGCCAAAACCATGAAGCACTTGTTACACAGTTACATCAAGAATGTAACTCTAACGCAATGTTACTATCTGAAAATCTCGCTTCATATATTAACAGCTAGCTTTTGGGGAAATTTTTCACTTTGCCATTTAAATTATCTGGAGATTTGTGGTCAGGAATTTATCTTAATGTGTCGTCCAATAAAACTTTAAATTACTGTTTTTCATCTAAAGAATTTTTATGAGGGGATGAAAACAGCATTTCTAGTGTAAAATTATAAATCCATAAAAAAGCAAAAAAACTCTAAATGCATAGACAGCCTGCTTCCAATGGTTTAAATATGTGCAGTACTTCTATATAGAATATTTTGCATCTAAAAATATACCCTTTTGTATTGTACATGATCTCTAAATGCAATTTTGTAAAAGTCCACCAAAAGAGTTACCTCCCTTTTACATATAAAATCCCATAGACAATACATAAAAGTCTGTACTTTGTGCGGCATCTTTTTTGGACCTACATCTCGAATTTGACAGTAGTGCTAAACTTAGTACTAAGATATATGATAAAAGAGATGATTTTAATTTTAAAATTATAAATTTCCCTTACCTGTGCAGCAATATCCCATCATCTCCTGCATACGGTGTTTATGTGTCTCAATTGATTCGCTACGCTAGAGCATGTACCAACTACTCTGATTTCCTTGAACGCCATAAAAATCTGCGTACCAGACTTCTAAGTCAAGAATACGAGGAAATGCGTCTCAAAAAGTCTCTTACAAAATTCTTTTTCAAATATCAAATTTTGGTCGAAAAATATTCAGTGTCTTCTAAAACCATCCTTGAAGATTGTTTTTTGTAGTTTTTCTTGGTGCTATGTTACTACTATTTACCGATATAGACTATCAGCATATTTATGTTGTTTATCACCACCGGTACATTTAGGCCGCAATGGAAGCGGGAGGTTTGGCGCGCCGTAAAACCTAGATTTAACCCACCATTTCTTTTGAAATGCCTGTACCAAGTCAGGACCATTGCGGTTTCCAATTTTCCGGTGGTGTGATACTTATTTTGTCATATGTTTATGGACTTTGATTTTGTCTACGGATGATTAGTGTTAGGATATTGTGTTATGCACCTTATTTAGAAACTAGAGAAATGAAAATTAAATTTAATTTTGTTAAGACTAACCAAAATCTTTATTTATGCCAGTTTTGGTATACTTTTATGCATGTTGAGACATTAAATTTGATAAAAACTTATGACATGTATGAAGTGAGGTTTCCAGACAGTAGAGTTACATCCAGGCAAGGCGTCACTAATTAGGAAAGCGATTTCCGTGTCAGGAACTGTGCATTATATGGAACAAGCTAATATAACAGTAAACAAAAAAAAAAAGAAAGAAAGAAAAAGAATTACATCAACTCCATACATTTTGTAGTAACATTGCTTTATAGTTTAAATATAATAATTATATCTTGATCTTCAATTCTGTCTGTCTGTCTAATGCAACGCATGCCTATATGCACACCAGTTTTACTTGAAATGTGTAGGACTAAAATTATCAAAGACAAACTACTGCCGGGCATACAGATGGTACGGGAACTAAATTAAATTTACAATAAATTTCCACAATCAAAATTTGTTATTAAGCAATTTACACGTTTGTTTTAAGCACAATTATGTCATATATAATACATATGTAATTAATATTTTTAAATAAATATTGAATATTATCAAATTCAATATTTGGTCAAGCTCAAATATCTCAATAATATCTTTTTTACAAACAACGTTAATTGAGCCGATGTAACTTAATTTGAATTTGCTACGGTTACATCCGCAATGTTCGGTATAAAGTGCAGTCCCAGATCCGGAAATTGATTTCTAATTAGTATAGCCTTACCTGGATGTAACTTTAAAATTTGCGTTAGAATTACATTCTTGATGTAACCGTATCAAGTGCCTTTAAAAAATGAATGCTTGCAGCACATAGATATAGAATATATCCACATCTTGAATACTGTGTACAAGCTTGGTCACGGACACCATACTTCAAAAAGGATATTAACCATTTAGAAAAGGTTCAAAGAAGAGCAACCAAAATTAGTAAAAGGACTAAGAGACAAATCCTAGAAGAAAGGCTGCCAATACTCAAATAATGAAATTACAGTCACTCGAGAAATGCAGAATTAGAGGTGATCTTATCGAAACATACAAGATATTGACAAACAAAGAAAGAATAAAAGTGACTCATTTTTCAAAATAGCAACAACAAAATCTCTGAGAGACACCATGAAATTATACAAGGAAAGATCAAGACTACAATTGTACCAAAATTTCTTCAGCCAGAGAGTTGTTGATGCCTGGAACAAACTGCCTCAATCATGCCAAAACCACATTAAGTTTCAAAATCAGTCTCGACAAGCACCTGCTAGACATGGGCGAATATTAAGCTAGACCTACAAATGCCCATTAACCCTTAAGTGTAAGTGTAAGAATACTTCATGCAATTTGTTAAAAATAAATTTAAAACCTTACCTGGCCTTTGCAGTTCATTTCTGCGAACCATCCAAAAGAAGTAAATATAAAATTTTCCCGTGAATCATGCATGTCAATTCCTCTGTTATTAATTCGATTTCAATCGTTGTCTGTTTCCAACATTAATTATAAACAATGTACCTGTAGGGGAAATCTCGTAAGCTTTACCTGTTCTTGTTTATTTTTCATGTTATGGAAAAACGGAAAGAAAATGCAAAGGAGAATCGAAAACTGTTTTACATTATTTTTTGGAAAAATACATACAGTAACTCTATACCTATGTGCTGCCAGCATTTATTTTTGAAAATAATAAAGTGCCCTTTAGTAATCACTTTGTCCGTCCGTCCATGCATCCGTCTGTCCATGCGTCTGTCCGTCATCTGTTCTTTTAAACAAGGAAACCTATAGAACCCCATGGACTTCTTTCATGAAATTTGGTATGTAAGCTTCTTAATGACTTGTAGATGTGCCTTTGCATGGTTTTGACCTTGACCTTTCGACCATGTCCGTAAACCGGGTCAAAAACACACAAAAAATGGTAGTTTCATTATTTTTGACATGGAGTGTTTGTTTTTAATCAGATTTTGATGCAGTTTTTGCTTTGGATTCCTTATAAAATTACCTTTTGTAAGTGGGTCAACGGTTTTGACGTAGCTCTTGCCATTTCTGAGATGAAAGGGCAGTGTTCTCCCCTGAGGCTGCTTTAGCACCAGGGTACCCTGATGCTATCACAGTTTATTTTCCAATAAACTTCATTATAAAATGTGATTGCCCTGGTGCTATAATTTTCTGGAGTAAGATACTATATTGCAAAAATACCATTGGATATGATGCTATCAAAAATATAAGGGGGAAACACTGTAAGGGGTCAAAAGGGGTAATGCCCAAAATCGTGTTTTTTATTTTAAGTCCGATTTTGACAAACTTTTTTTAATATTTGTTTTGATGCGTACAAAAAGGATATGTTGGTGGATTTTAGCTATTGCCAGCCATTTTCGGAGTAAAAAGTGGCCAAAGGTGAAGAATGTACTTTTAAAGAATATAGAATTTTTTTTTTCATCTGATTTTTATAGTATTTTTTTTCATTGGATTTGTCTTTATAAGAACTTTCAGTGGTCTTCAACAGATTTGATGTAGCTCTTACTGTTTATGTGATATTAGGGGTCGATAAGGACTAATGCCCAAAATTGTAAGTCTGATTTTGACAAACTGTTTAGCTCACCTGACCGGAAAGGTCATGTGAGTTATTGCTACCACTGGGCATCCGTCCTTAGCTTTTCACATTTTAATCTTCTCCTCTGAAACTTCTGGGCCAAATGGAACCAAACTTGGCAGGAAGCATCTATGTAAAGTCCTTTATAAATCTTTCCATTTCGTCCCGATTGGACAACAAACATGGCCGCCATGTGCAGTTCTTAATTCTGATTGGTTGAGTTTTCAAAAATCTTTTTCTCTGAAACTGCTTTGCCAGCTGGAACAAAACTTTAGTGAAATGGTCCTTTGGTGGTCACCTTTCAGAATTATATCCGTTGGACCCCAGGTCCATCCAAGATGACCGCCATCAGCGGACATAGTTTTAACATAGGACCCTTATATGGGAAAAACAATGAAAAATCTTCTTGTCTGAAACTGCATGGCCAATTGTGACCACACTGTGGTAAAATAGTCCTTTGGTGATCCCACTTCAGAAGTATATCCGTTGAACCTGAGGTCTATCCAAGATGGCCGCCATCAGTCACCGTCAGACATAGCTTTTACATATGACCCTATGGGAAAAACAATGAAAACTCTTCTCGTCTGAAACTACTTGGCCAGTTGGGACCAAACTTTGGTGGAATGATCCTTGGGTGGTCCCCTTTCAGAATTATATCCTTTGGACCCGAGTTCCATCCAAGATGGCTGCCATCAGCAGACATAGTTTTAACATAGGACCCTATGGGAAAAAACAATGAAAAATCTTCTTGTCTGAAACTGCATCGCCAATTGGGACCAAACTTTGGTGAAATGGTCCTTTGGTCATGTTGGTGGTCTTCTTTCAGAAGTATATCCGTTGGACCCGAGGTTCTTCCAAGATGGCCGCCATCAGCTGACATAGTTTTAACATTATAAGGACCCTATGGGAAAAACAATGAAAAATCTTCTCGTCTGAAACTGCATGGCCAGTTGGGACCAAATGTTGGTGAAATGGTCGTTTGGTTGTCCACTTTCAGAATTGTATCTGTTGGAAACCATGGTTGATCCAAGATGGCTGCCATCAGCCGACATAGTTTTAACATAGGACCCTATGGGAAAAACAATGAAAAATCTTCTCGTCTGAACTACTTGGCCAATTGGGAGCAAACTTTGATGGAATGGTCCTTGGATGGTCCCCTTTCAGAATTGTATCCGTTGGACCCGAGGTCCTTCCAAGATGGCCACCATCAGTGGACATAAATTTAACATAGAACCCTATGGGAAAAACAATGAAAAATCTTCTCGTCTGAAACTGCATGGCCAGTTGGGACCAGACTTTGGTGAAATGATCATTTGGTGGTCCCCTTTCAGAATTATATCCGTTGGACCCGAGATCCATCCAAGATGGCCGCCATCAGCGGACATAGTTTTAACATAGAAACATATGGGAAAAACAATGAATAATCTTCTTGTCTGAAACTATTTGTCCAATTGGGACCAAACTTTGTTGGAATGGTCCTTGGATGGTCCCTTTTCAGAATTGTATCTGTTGGACCGGAGGTCTATCCAAGATGGCCGCCATCAGCAGACATAGTTTTAACATAGGACCCTATGGGAAAAACAATGAGAAAACTTCTCATCTGAAACTGCATGGCCAGTTGGGACCAAATGTTTGTGAAATGGTCTTTTGGTGGTCCCCTTTCAGAATTGTATCCATTGGACCCTAGGTCAATCCAACATGGCCATCATCAGTGGACATAGTTTTAACATAGGACCCTATGGGAAAAACAATGAATAAAACTGCCTGGCCAATTGGGATCAAACATTGGTGAAATGGTCCTTTGGTGGCCCCCCTTTGAGAATTATATCTATTGGATCTAAGGTCCATCCAAGAAGGCTGCCATCAACTGACAAGTTTTAACATAGGACCCTATAGGAAAAATGTTTAAAAAACTGAAACTGTATTGCTAATTTGGACCAGACTTGGTGTAATGGTTGTCATGTGGACCCCTTTCAGAATTGTAATCGTGGTCCAGAGGCCAAAATAGGTTGAACTTATATGGCATACATTTGGCAAAAATATGCTTTTTGAAACAATTGGCCCAGATTGGACAAATGGACTTTTTGAAAGCAAAAAGGGCTCAAATTTATTCAGTAACAGCTTTTGGTATTCAGTAAGCAAAAATTCTGAAAGGGGCTTGCTTAAATCAGGTGAGCGATACAGGCTCACCTGAGCCTCTAGTTAGGCTAGTATCCAAAGAGAAGATATCTTCATTCGACCTGCTTAATCAAGTTAATTACATACACTGGTTACAGGATAAATTTATCTTGTTGTATGGATAACTTCTTCAGTTTTTGTAGCACCTATGTAGCAAGGTCGACAGATAGGGATCACTCTATCGTCTTGCATCGTCTGTGTTGTCTGCATCTGTGTCACACTTTCAACTATTATCGTCAACTTCTTCTAAACCATGCACTTGAGGGAATTTAACAAAACTTGCACAGATTTTACCTTGTAGACTGTAGATGTGTAGCAGCGATTTTGTTTTTCAAAGAATGTGTTTTTCAAATATTTCCCATAGGATACATGTACTATATGAAGGGGGTGGGGTTCTCTTATCCACAATTCCTCCTAAACCACATGATAGAAGTTAACTATACTTGTGTAGATTTTCCTTGTAGACTGTAGATATGCATGAGCTATTTTGTTTTCAAAAAAAAGAAACATTTCCCAAAAAAGGGTTTTTCAAATATTTCAAATAGGATTCTATAGGAAGGGGATCTACAGCTCCTTCTAAACCACATGATAGAATTTAACCAAACTTGCTTTAATTTTTTCATTATGCACTGTTGATATGCACCTGATGTGTTTTTTAAATTGATCATATATTTTTTTCCAAAAAATGATGTTTTAAATATTTTTCAAAAGTTACAGATTTTGAGATTTTGCAATATCTTTTATTTACCGTATCTGATTATACCCCTGCGTTGAAGGAGTGGAGTATACTGGTTTATCCCTGTCTGTTTGCAGTCTCTCTGTCCATTACATTTTTTTTTGTCAGAAAATTCTCAGCAACTATGAAAAGCAGATGATGAGTCGTAACGTATGATGAAATATGATGTAGAATGCAGTTGCATATGAGCAGGGGTATGCAAGCTTTGGCTTACAGTTCTTTTATTTTTCTCAAAATTTAGGGGAGCCATTATTTCAGGCAGGGTTCTTATCAGGTCACATAGATGTTAGCTCTCCCAATTTCATTCACTGTGAGAGTTTAATTTTGGAAGGGCTTAATATTATCTCACCAAACATTGGGTTGAGTTCAGTTTTCAGAAAGATGCAAAAAGGTGTTTTTTGTATGTGTGGATGTATGTTGGGGGAAAAGGGGGCTATTTGAGCTTGCACTCATGTTCTTTTAGTGAAAATATGCTCATTACTGCCATTCTTTCACCTTTTTCAGTGAATTAAAAAAGGAAATGTACATACTTTTTTTCAATTCTTTAAACTCAGTTATCCCAATTTGATTTACATGAATTATAACCATAGTTTGGTCAGGAAAAAACAAAAAAATTATTATTAATGTAAACTTGATTTATCCTTTTTCATATAAGGGTATTTTACAGTATACTGATGGTGTAAAATTCTTAAAAACATACATTTTATCAAATCTGTGAAGCTGTTTTACCAAATTTTGAAGAATGCTATTTTAAAGACATACCTGTTTCCATTGCACAATTTCAATTTGTGATTTTCAACAGCTTCATTTTGCAGCATGAAAAAATCATATTTGATTGAGATATTTTTAAATGAAAGTTTTATACAGGGATCTTAAACTTGAAAGCCATACAAAAATAGGATTCCGGACCAAAATAATGGCTGCAATTCACCTATGTAAAATTCATGGTTGGAAATTTTTTCTAACAAGTACGGTAAAACATCAAAAAGACCTCACTTTTTGAAAATATATTCAGTTTGGACCAAAAAATTTTCATAGCATTATACCAGACAGCTGTATTGGGCTTCGAAAAGTCATGTTTTCTGTATATCCTTTGTACTTTCACTTTCAATTCCATATTTAGAACAACCCGTTTTAAAATGACTAGGAGACATAGACAGCCTGCACATTGGTGATAAATTATTGAATATATATCTTATTTTATTCACAAAAATAACATTTTAGTACAATTTAGTAACAAATATAATTTTATCATGCTAACCGGGTCAAATAGTAAAATTGTCTCATTTTGGGTCCTAGATAGCAATGAGGAAAATTTGAAAACAAAATTGCCAAATACACAAAATCCAGAACTTATAAAGGCAAAGTCGCACTAAAATTAATTTAATTACGTTGTATCTTTTATGAAATAGCATTTTACAAGAATATTATCACTACTATAGAAGAGAAATGCAATTAAAAGGAGAAAAATATGTCCAATTTGGGTACTGTGACGTTATTGTATTTCTAAAAAAATAATGTATTTCACCTTTGTTGATATAATAATTGGTAAATTTTACTTTTTTCATTTAGGTGGAGAAAGATTGAAATCTGGTTGAATAGATACATCGCAAGAGGTGAACATCCATGTAACTTGAAGTTTTCCAGCATCAGGATATTTTGCAATATTTTAATCATCATGTATGTGATGTCTTAGCCTGACACATCATCAGCAGAGGACGGCTTGCCTGTTTGTTGTTTCAGCCTGACACATCATCAGAGGTTCATCTCGTATCTCCATCAGAAGTTTCATTATCAGAAGACTGGTGTACATCAGCACTAGACACTGTCTGCCCTCTCAGTATCACTAACAGAGGTCAGTTAGTATACCTGCAACAGCTTGTATGTCTTCTCTTGCAAAGACTGGTATGCCATTTTCAGAAGACTGTGTATACATTAGATAAGTCTGTTATACTTCTATCATGGAAATTCTCTTAATCCTTGAAAATGCTCTTGACTTGGAAATCATTTTATTTTTAAAATCTTTAATATTGCATTTGCCAGGGTATATTCAATAGATGAGAAAAATTTTGTAATGGTGTTCATACTTAATTGTGATTCTAAGGCATATGCATGAGTATGCTTTGCATATTAGAGAGGCTTATTAGCTCACCTGACCCAAAGGGTCATGTGAGCTTTTGCCACCATGAAGCCTCCGTCTGTCGTCCGTCTTTTCACATTTTAATCTTCTCCCCTGAAACCACTGGGCCAATGTAGACCAAACTTGGCAGGGATTGTCCTTGGGTGGTCCCCTTTCAGAATTATAACCAATGACCCCGTCCGCTAACCAAGATGGCTGCCATAGCTAAAAATAGAAATTTGGCAAATAAAAGATCTTTAAAAATCTTCTTATCTGAAACTACCTGGGCAGTTGGGACCAAACTTTGGTGGAATGGTCCTTAGTTGGTCCCCTTTCAGAATTGTATCCATTGGACCAGAGGTCCATCCAAGATGGCCGCCATCAGCACACCTAGTTTTAACATAGGACGGACCCTTTGGAAAAAACAATGAAAAATCTTCTAGTCTGAAACTACTTGGCCAGTTGGGACCAAACTTTGGTGGAATGGTCCTTAGGTAGTCCTCTTTCAGAATTATATCCGTTTGACCCGAGGTCCATCCAAGATGGCCACTATCAGCGGACATGACATCTATGGGAAAAACAATGAAAAATCTTCTTGTCTGAAACTACGTGGCCAGTTGGGACCAAACTTTGGTGGAATGGTCCTTAGGTAGACCCCTTTCAGAATTATATCCGTTGGACCCGAGGGTCATCCAAGATGACCGCCATCAGCGCACCTAGTTTTAACATAGGACCCTATGGGGAAAAACAATGAAAAATCTTCTTGTCTGAAACTACTTGGCCAGTTGGGACCAAACTTTGGTGGAATGGTTCTTTAGTGGTCCTCTTTCAGAATTGTATCTGTTGGACCCAAGGTCCATCCAAGATGGCCGCCATCAGCGGACATAGTTTTAACATAGGACTCTATGGGAAAAACAATGAAAAATCTTCTCGTCTGAAAATGCATGGCCAATTGGGGCAAACTTTGGTGAAATGGTCCTTTGGTGGTGCCCTTTTAGAATTATATATGTTGACCCGAGGTCCATCCAAGATGGCCACCATCAGCCGACATAATTTTAACTTAGGACACTATTGGAAAAATGTTGAAAAATCTTCGCCTCCGAATCGGCATGGCTATTTTGGACTAGACTTTGATGTAATGGTCGTTGGGTTGTCCCCTTGAAGAATTGTATCCATGGGACCTGAGGTCCATCCAACATGGTCACCATCAGTGGACAGTTTTAACATAGGTACCTATGGGAAAAACATTGAAAATTTAACATAGGTACATATGGGAAAAACATCGAAAATCTTCTTTTCTGAAACTGCATGGCCAATTGGGACATAAACTTTGGTGAAATGATCCTTGAATCCCCTTTCGGAAATGTAACCGTTGGCCCAGAGGTCCATCCAAGATGGCGCTATCAGCCAACATAGATTGGAAGCCCAAATTGGACAGATCCATTTGGAACCAAAATGGCTAAAATTTATTCAGTAACAGCTATTGGTATTCATTAGCAGAAATTCTGAAGGGGGCTTACTTAAGTCAGGTGAGCGATACAGGCTCACCTGAGCCTCTGGTTTAATCAGTCGAACAACTGATTTTTGTTTCTAAAATATATATTTTTTAAACAGGTGTACAACTGATTTTTTTCAAATGTAATTTATAATTAGTTGTATAAAGAATCTCTTCGTGGTGTGAGGTGGTGACAATATTTCTCCTTTTGAGATAGTGTTATCTTAAATTTGATTATCAGGAATGGCGAAACGTCATAACTTGCAGCAAATGGTAGGAAATTTTGTTTCTCAAGTAATTTGTGTTTAAAGCCAAATACCATGTTTCAGATCGGTTGTTACTGCTTTTTGTGCAAAATTAGATGCTGCAACAATGTGTCGTCACAATGTATTTAATGAATGAAAACAAAGAAGGAAATTTCATGCTGAAATTGAAGCAACAGATTGTTAAGAATAAGATATATATTTTTAATTACTTGATTTAACACACTAAGAACAGGAGAATGTATAAATATTATTACATAACTTGTTTTTTGATGATAATGTAAATATAATTTCAGAAAATCAACAACCTTAACTGATCATGCTGACACTACAAACAAAGGGAAAGCCACAGCAAAAAGAAAATTGTAAGTATTTAGTGACATTGTTCTATTTAAGGAGTTGAAAACTCATGGGCATTTCAATTGTAAAGAAAGAGTGCCTGTTAGGAATTCAGCAATTGCTAAAACAAATCGACTACAAATCATAATTGTGTATTCAAATTTTAATCAGGTGAACAATTGATTTTGCTTCTAAATACTATATTTATAATCATTTTAATCAGGTGAACAACTGATTTTGCTTCTAAATATCTATTATTTTTAATCAGGTGTACAGCTGATTTTTGTTCCTAAATTTACAGGTGTACAGCTGATTTCATTTTAATGGATATGTTTTTTTTCCAACCATTGACCTATTGATATTGCATATAAATATTATACATTGTTTCATAAAGTCAATTGTATCATTATGAACAGAATAGACAGTGATGAAGAAGAGTTTGCAGATGAACACATAAATATAACACAGGAATAAATGTAAATGGGAATGAAATTGATTTGTTCCTACTTTGACATCTTAACATGTTTTTGCATGTTAATTTTTCGTGTCACCATTATTTAATAAAAGGAAGCATGACTATAATAATGTGCATATTTTGTGGCATGCAAATAAAGAATAAAAAACTAAGGATATGAGGGTAAATAAAAAACAAACGCGAAATTACATTTTGAAGACATAAAAATAATCTATAAGGCATGAATTAGTACCAAATAGGTATGAAATATGAAATATATCAATCACAATGCATGGAAAAGATCACATCTCTTACTGAAGTCAAATACTTCGAAAAACTTGTGTTTAAATGATTTATGTTTTGCCATATTTACCATGTCTATTTAATAGGGTGAGGGCTTATTTTTGAAAATAAATCAAATTTTAGAATGGAATAACCTTGAAATAACCTGAAAAAATTATTAAATTCAAAATATGACAACATAAAAGAAAAGGAAGAAAATACCAAGGGACAATCAAAACTCGTGGATCCATACGACAAAGACAAAGTCCAGACATGCAAACAATACACAGACCACATAAAAAAACAATTTAATGCATAGTTACCTCTTTAGCCGAGTTGCAACAAAATCACATCAACAAGTAACAGAAGAAATAAATTATAGATGTGTGTGAAGGCCAGAAAATTATCTTTTATTAAAAAAAAATGCTTTATTTTCAGCATAGAGTTGATATCAAGTAAATTAACTGCATCAATTTTAACTTGATATCAAGTAAATTAACTGCATCAATTTTAACTTGATATCAAGTAAATTAACTGCATCAATTTTAACTATGTGAATACTTAGGCAAATTAAAATTAATTCATAGATTTTCATCTCTGCCATCCCATTTTTTGCATGTAACGAGTTTTAACGTGTTTGTTACACTTCTGTAGTTCAAAAAACAGGGTTTCACTATATTACGAGTTGTGACGGGTTTGAGTGAAAAGAAAGGGTGGTATGCCACAAACATTAATGACTAGTTGACTGTTTTTGACGTGTTCAACAATTTTATCTTCTTTTGGGGGTTAACTGTGTTCTCAATATACAATCTCAACAATTTCATCTGCATCTTGTATTTCACATATAGAACAACTAATTATATGATATAGAAAATAAAAAATAAAATCCTCCCACCTGTCCCTATTTATTTTTGGTAGTTGGATGAAAATCTGGTTATTATACCCCCCGCAAACAAAGTTTGGGGGGTATATAGGAATCACCCTGTCCGTCTGTCCGTCCGTCTGTCCATGTACCTTGTAAGCGCAACTCCTCTTAAACAGCTTATTGGATTTTTATGAAACTTTACACAGTTGAAGTACACTACCTGCAGATGTGCATAAAGGAATATGGTTGCTGTCAAAAATTTTAAAGGGGAGATAATTCAACTTATACTTTCATAAAAAAGGGGGGAGGGCATGTACCTTGTAAGCGCATCTCCTCCTAAACGGCTAATTGGATATTTATGAAACTTAAAATGGTTGTAGTACCCTACCTGCAGATGTGCATGAAGCAATATAGTTACTGCGCAAAATGTGGAAGGGAAGATAATTTAGCTTATACTTTCATGAAAAGGGGGGAGGGCATGTACCTTGTAAGCGCAACTCCTCCTAAACGGCTGATTGGATATTTATGAAACTTATAATGATTGTAGTACCTTACCTTCAGATGTGCATGAAGCAATATGGTTGCTGTCGAAAATTTGTAAGGGGAGATAATTCAACTTATACTTTCATGAAAAGGGGGGATGGTATGTACTTTGTAAATGCAACTCCTCTTAAATGGCTTATTGGATTTTTATGAAACTTTACACAGATTTAATACACTACCTGAAGGAACATGGTTGTTGTCCAAAACTTAGAAGGGGAGATTATTCAAAGTAGACTCTCATTATTTTGTCATGGTTTTTGACTAATATCTGGAAAATCATAATAGATGGCTGATAAAATGTAATTCAAAAATGTTCAGCATGTCAAGGGTAATTGTGCCAAAGTAGTCAGATGACTCTTTATAAGAGTTATTGCCCCTGATTTGTAATTTTTAAGGTTTGGTTTTTGGTTAATATCTCGAAAACCGTCATGACCGTAATATATGGCTGATAAAATATAATAGCATAAATGTTCAGCATGTCAAGGGCGACATTTAATATAGTTGTACGGAAGTTTTAAGATAACTCTTTATAAGAGTTATTGCCCCTGATTCTTAATTTTTTAGCTTTTTCGTCAAATAACTCAAAAACCTTAATAGATGGCTGATATGTAATGGCAAAAATGTTCAGCATGTCAAGGGCTACATTTATTATCGTTGTACCGAAGTCATCCCATGACTCATTATAAGAGTTATTGCCCCTGATGCATTATTTTGTTACGGTTTTGGCTAATATCTCTAAACACATAATAGATGGCTGATAAAATGTAAAGGCAAAAATGTTCAGCATGTCAAGGGCTACATTTAATATAATTGTACTTAAGTTGTCAGATGACTCTTTATAAGAGTTATTGCCCCTGATTCATAATTTTTTAAGGGTTTTGGCTAATATCTCGAAAATTGTTATAGATGGCTGATAAAATGTAATGGCAAAAATGTTCAGCATGTCAAGGGCTAAATGGGATGTTTTCTTGACATTTCTCCATATCCAATCTTTTTTCATAGGTCACCTGCTGATAATTACCTATATTTTAAAATTTGAATGTTCATAGTCTTGCAAGTGGGGGGTATCACTCAGTGAGGTCACTCACAGTAATAGTATTTCATAAAAACAGACATGCATCCCTTTTAACATCCAACTTGTAACTTGTGTGTCCCCTTGTTCCTTCTAGTTTTTTTTTTACCAACCAACCTCCAATTTTTTATTATTATTTCACAAAAAACCTCACAGCGCTGGCAAAATAAATCTTTTTAAAATGTTTATATCTACATCTAGATTTTTGATAGACAAAACTGATGATGTGATAATATTAATTGTTGCAATTCTCCTAGTGTTATGACGTGAAATATTAGCTTTCTTTTAAGGACAACGGTGATTGACATCACTGACATTGCAATAGTAAAACAGCAATTAACAGATTATCATTGGTTCTTTCTTACTTGATCTCTCATCCATCTTGGAAAACAGGCCATGATGGATAATTTTTAAAATCTTGAAAAAAGAACAACAATAATCTTTTCATATTTATTTGGTATCATTTTAGCGATATATTTGTGAATTGATATTTTTGCATTTTTTGCCTTTGACAATTTTTTTTTTATTTATAAAGGTATGCCAGGCTACCTGATGCAGTACAATGGGGTATTGACAATGAAGACAAAGCAAGGGATGATTATGTTACATTGAAGACAGCTTTTACTGATGTCTCTGTTCACCAAACGGGTCTTACCCTTTGCTCAACCCACTCCTTTTTGGGTGCTACTAGTGATGGCAAAGTTGTAGAGGGGGATTCTGTTGGCATAATGGAAATAAAATGTCCATTTTCGTTAGATGGGGTCAAAATAAATACAATGGAAGTTCCAGATATCTTGGCTATGAACAATAAGAATTTTTGCCTTGAAACTACTGTGAACGGACCAGCACTTAAAAGGACACATAAATATTATACTCAGGTTCAAGGGGAGATGGCAGTTATGAGCATGCCATGGTGTGACTTCATTGTTTGGACAGCTGCCACAGAAAAAAATATTTTTATTGAGAGAATACATTTTGATGCAGAATATGTAACCAATATGATGCCAAAGCTTGTTTCATTTTACCTTGAACATATTTACCCTGTTCTTTATGTCTGTTTTTGCAAATCTATAATAGAATTGTAATAATTCATCAGGGACAGGATGTTTTACTCATTTACATATGGGCTAGGACTTTGTAATTGATATAAAAACAGGTAACCAAATCATATAATGTATATTTCGGCCAATGACAAAACAGAATTTATTTGAAATATTAACATCAGTAATTATTGTTGGATAAAACTTTACCTTGAATACTTAAGGATGTTTGCTCCTGTTGTCCGCCATTTTGTTTGCAAATTTTCGAAATCCTTGGACTTTTACCAATCAAATGCATTAAACATTTTTGTCCATGGACCCCTATTTTTGTTTGATAATTCGATTTTATGCCTCATATAAAAATATTGAATTTGGCATTATTTGGTCACTAATTTTATTGACAATATCATTCCTAGGTTTTTCGTATAAAAAGTCCAGAGGAGTTTGGTTTCGGGCCAAATTTTTAATCTAAATTATCTGGAAAACAAGCACATGGACCCGTACTTTTTCTTTCCTGTTTTTATTTGCTTATCAGATGTCTCTCCAAATATACCAAATATTCGTGAATGGTGTTATTTTGAAATTCAGTAGCGAACATCCTTGAACAGCAAATGATATTCATTCATAGCTTTTTATTGTCAGCAAACTTTTCAATTCTCATTTCTTTTGTTATTGAATATTACCGGTACATTGTTTGACGATTTATAGATCTCGTATTAGAATCAATTTTTTTTACTTTGAAAATAAATTATTTTATATACTTGATCATATACAAAATTCACTGATTAAAGGAGGATAACTCTAATTTAAATATGACTTAGTTTTTCATTTATCATGTGTTTATTGAGGAAGTAATCCAACTCCAGTTGCTTTTAGTTCTAAATATTGTATAGTATTTACCATTTCAGTTACAGACTTTGTCTTCCACAAGTGGTGGCTCCAAGTTTGTCAACCAGCAGCATACTTGAAAGATTTTGGTGGAGAGAGGTGCCAAGGATAATGGCAAAATACCATAAAAAATGTGGTAGTTCTTAACTCGTCCAATCTTCCGTTCCACATGAATCCGCAATGAGGCAATTTCCTGAGTGCGATGTACCTCTTCATTTGTGAAATGGTTACTATTTCCACGAAATGGTGGTATGTTCAGTGTGCATCCTTTCTTTTCAAGAAGGTCTTCAATTGTGAACCATTTATCGGCCATTACACTGTCTCCTTTTTCCAACAAGTGAAGTCTAGCAAACCTGATTCATCTGTTAACTGCCTGTCTGAAACTCTTCTTCCCCATGCCTCAGAGACAAATGAAATTGCACCAGCAGGAGTTATACCAATCAGAAACTTTATGGTGTTATGGTTCTTATAGTTGGAAAATGTCAAACTTTGGTTTACTAAACTAGAAGAACGTTGGACAAATATTTCTGTACAGTCTATGATGATTCTTGTTGAGGGATATTTATTCTTAAATTGGAGTGGCATGGTCCTGTCTATGATGTCTCTGGATGGAAAAGGGTTAAGCTGTTTCAGTTCTTGATATAATAGGCAAATCCATGAAGTATAGTATTTTGAAAATGTTGCTGGCGATATACCAAATCTATCAGAAATGTCTTGGACCAAAAGGCCAAGCTTGTTCCTCATCAACGTGGCGAGAAGTTGATCAATTGGTCTTAGGGATGCATTACTATATGATCTTGATTTATCTACAACTTGAGTACTGCTTTCACCAGTCCAATATGTCATTCTGGAAGCCTTCTTGGCAAGAAACTGGTACAGCCACAAGAATACAGCAAATGTAGGGAGTCCTGTATAAAACTTAGTGGAGGCATCACTGTTGGCAAGTTTCTCTGCACTCCACTTATGTTTCATCAATTCTCCATTCAATCTTTTTACCTCATCTTTCAGGTGTTCATTTTCTATGAGGAGTGGGTCAGGATCACATTGGGTACCTGTTAATACAAGAAACAATTATGTCATCTCAGTATATTCCCAGTGGTTTAAGTTGTTTCCACACCAACAAGAAACATAATCACCCTGCGGTCAATATTTGTGAGTGTGCTGTAAACTGGGACATTCCAGGCTTCATTGACCCTGGTTAAAGTACATGTATACATAAAGTGAATAACATAATTCCTTAAATACTTGCAGCACTACCATTATGTAGCTTAGTGGATGGACAGGTCTCTAGGACTATGTCAGCATACATTTTGACATACATTTCACATTTCATGGAACCTTGTTCAAGTTTAGGTCTGACTTGAACCTTCTCAGGGATGGATTGCAGTCTCTCTGACACTTGTCCCATATCTTTTCATTTTTGAATAAAGGAAATAGCTAAAGTGCCATTAGAGCAGGTCCCTCCAGTTAGAAGCACTCAATCCACAACTTGTTTTTATTAATTTTTTTAAGCTGTTGCAATTTATATAAAAAAACAAAATTTTTTTTTGATAAATGAATTAAATCATATATTTACCAACCTTTATGTGAGAAACTGAAATTAACACATTAAAACAAACCTATGCTTCTTTTGCAGGTTATATTTGTGTCGTCAAAAGATAGTAATTCAGTCTCATCAAAAACTGTGTTGGTGGCTTCTTTTTCAGTTGAACAGTAGTCTGAATGTGCCAGCAGAGAGAATCTTTTGTGGGCTTCCTCTCTCATCCTGTCTTCATACTTTTTCTGTAATTGGTCCTGAAATGATATTTTATGACAGAATTAAGGCTGTCTTCTTACACAGATCAATGTACATGTACATATAATTCCACTGCTTACTCGTTAAGATATTTAAACGAACTCGTGCAAGCACTCGTTTGTTTAAATATCTTAACTCGTAAAAGCGATGGTGTAAATGTTTTATAACATAAATTTATGGTATAACAGCGTAAAACTATGGTATAACAGCTTCAGTCATGCGAAACCATGGATTAACATGCAGATATCTATGTTATAACATGGTTTTACATTATCGAGAAAGTTAAGTTATATATTGCCCAGAAAGATCAAAAGAAAAATACAAATTTATGTTATAAGTACATATAATTCCACTATCAATACAAATTCAGTACTTTATATAGGTCCTCACTATAGTCATGTAGTGATAAGTCGTAAACTTTGGAAAAAGTGGGGAAGTAACTAGCAGAAAGTAGACTTGGATCCACATATTAGCTCACCTGACCCGAAGGGTCGTGTGAGCTATTGCTACCACTGGGCGTCTGTCGTCTGTCGTTAGCTTTTCACATTTTAATCTTCTCCTCTGAAACTGCTGGGCCGAATGGAACCAAACTTGGCAGGAAGCATCTATGTAAGATTCTTTATAAAGTTTCTTCATTTCCTCCCGATCGGATTTTCGTGGGTACAAATTTTTGTGGTTTTGAAAAATTTGTTGTTTTGAGGATACTATAATACATTGTTTTGTAATTTTTTAACAATAATGTAATGAAAATATTTCTATTTCATTGGATATTTCAGTTGGTGGTTTGACATCAACCACAAAAACCACAAAATTCAGTATCCAACGAAATATAATTAATCCACAGTAACCTATTTTTTGTCAGTACGACAGCCATTTTAATTACTGGAAATTCAGAAATTGTTGCAATGTATTTATTATTGGGAGTAAGTGAGAATGACAATAATAAGAACTCGCATTTTGAAATCGCAATAATTTGGGCCTCATTTTCAGCAGAATATCATAAATCACGGTACATGTAATAGTAAACACAATAATTTCTGAATTTACAATAAATGTAACAGTCTTTTTCCTATGTTTTGTCTTGCCATTCCAGCAAAATTTGGTCCAAATTGACTTAGGGGATTTGAGGACATTTATTTGCAAGTCTCCTAAAAAATTCATTCGCAGGTCAATATAAATTGTAGTCTTAACCATTTTTTCAATTTTTATTTCACCTGGCCTAAAAGGCCATGTAAGCTTTTGCCATCAGTTGGCATCCGTTGTCTGTCCGTCTGTCTACATTTCAAATTATTACCTTCTTTGAGACCACAAAGCCAAATGTTACCACACTTGGCAGGTATGTTAATTGGATAAACCTCTACAAAGTTTATACAATGTACATGTATGTTTTTGTGCCAATAGGAAATTCAACATGGCCGCCAAAGGCAGATAATGCAATATGACTGGCTTAACATTTAAAGCTCTTCTAGTCAAAAACTACTAAGCTAATTGAACTGAATTATTGCTTGAATGATCATTGAATGGACCTTTACAAAATTTATGTCTTTGTGCTGATCAGAAAAACAAGATGGTGGCCACAGCCAGACATAATTTAACTTTGGACCACAAGGGAATTTTTACAAAGTTCTTCTTGTCAGAGACTATTAGGCCTTTCGAACTGAATTTTTGCACGAGTGATCATTGGATGGACCTCTACAAAAGCTATGGCTTTTTTTATCAGAAAAACAAGATGGCCACCATAGCTTGATATAGTTTAACATTTGACCCTATGGGATTTCATACAAAGTTCATCTTGTCAGAAACTACTAGGTCAATTAAATTGAATTTTTGTGTGAATGATCATTTGATTGACCTCTACGAAAATTTTGTTTAATTTGCAGAACAGAAAAAACAAGATGGCCACCACAGCCAGACATAGATCAATATTGGATCCTATGGGAAATTCATACAAAGTTCTTCTCATCAGAACTTATGATCATTGGGTGGACCTCTACCAAAGTTTTTTTTTTGCCAATCAGAACTCTTCTGGTTTCAGTGTCAACTTTGTCCAAGCACCTATATGCCAGGTGAGCAATTATAGGCTCCTGGGAGCCTCTGTTTCTTGTCATATTTGAATTTTTATATATCATTTTTGGAATTATAGGTAATAAAGGTGGTTTTTACTGAAAAATATTGATGTGTAAGCTCGGCCTTTCACCCAAAAACTAAATATATAGTCAAAAACTTTATTCAGTTTCTGGGTGAGTCGACTGAATTTACACATCAACATAAATGGGATTAATCAATAGCATTGTTTATCATTTTCCATCAGTTGTTTGCTGATCAACGGCCACTAAATGTTGAAAAAAAACCTAAATATATCTGTTATCTAGGCCACCAAAATTAATAAAAGGCCATTTAACTGTTAAACTGGATGGACACATCTTGATTTTTCCTCTAACCTGAACCTCCAGGTCATCCTGTGCTGATGTTGCCTGGTTAATGACTAGCATGATATAAGCACAGATATCACTCAACATATAGCTATGTTATGAACAGGTTAGCATGCTATAGCGGTTGATTGATAGTCAAGAGGTACATAAGGAAATGTTCAATAAAAACAGTGTGTGCAAAGTACAAATGTAATCTTAATTCTGATCCTGACTTTGATAAGTACTCTTATTGTTGATACTCTCTATTTGGATTGGGTGCATTCCTGTATGATTTTTTATAGTTTGTCTGTAGCTTTTGTTTGCATTGTTATCACCTTTGGCCTCAATGTGTGGTTGGGTTTGGATCCAGCAAAACTAGTTTAACCCCACAACATGTTTCATGTGCCTGTACCAAGGCAGGAGAAGGTCACTGGTTGGTCTTTGTGCTTTCCTACTGTTTTTTATAGTTAATGTTGTTGCATTAGGGCAGAATTTATTTTATTTAACGTGTACATGTTTTGTTGTGTGGGGCATTCTAGAGCTTGTCACAAGGAGTGGGATTCCACCCTTGTTGAAGACCTCTAGTTTCTTAATTGAGTGTGGTCTCTGTTGCATTTATGCCATATCTTCTCTTTTTATATTTATTTAAAACAAAATTAGAAAATAAAAATCAATCATATGTATGAGATCTAACTTTTTTTTAAAATTTGCCATTCCGAATTGGCTCATTTTAGGGAAACATGTACAAAAAAACTGCAGAAAAGCCCAATTTTTAATTCTAAATTATCTCCCTGTAGAAAAAATTATCAGAGTTACCTCCCATTTAAAAAATATGATTTTACATTATTTCAATACTCCAAGGCACCCGTTAAAAATATTTCTGTCATAATGTACACATATAAAACTATATGAGTTAGGCTATAAAATTTCAGGAAAATATTATTATTTTTTACCTGTTTTAAAAAAGAATTGCAACTCGAGTAATGAATTCATACCAAAGGCATAGAGTTGTCTCCCCCTATCCCAGGTCTAATACTAAAATTAAATTTACAAATTTCATTAAATAGACAAATGTTAAAAACTAAATTCTGTCAAAAATTTCCTGTGAGAATTATAGTTTTGCAAATACTTTGACGTATAACACAGATATCTAAAATTTTATCAAAAAGTAAAAATAACATTCTAACATGGAAAATCAAGTATTAGGCCAAGCTCTAGATAGTGAGCAAAGCCAATAGAAATGCAACTCGTATTATTCAGTTTGTAAATGATTCAGGTGAATTTATACATCAACATTAATCAACAGCATTTTTTATCAGTTTCCATCAGTTGTTTGCTAATCAACTGGGGTTAAATAATGGCCACTGCATGTTGAAAAAAAACTTAATATATGTTAGGCCATGCTAAATTAATTCTATGTTTAACTTCAACCTTCAAATCCAAAACCTATGAGGGAGGGAGAAAAATGAAAAACAAACAAAAAATTGAAACAGATTTGTTTGTGGTCTGTCTCCTACATTATCCTGGTAAATGTGTGTTTTTGCTTATCCAACAATACACATACTGCATGAAAATGACATTTATTCTTAAAACACGGATAGTATACATGTATATTCCATTGATTTATATAAATGAAAGGCATTATAAATTAGAATTAATCCTGACTGTTTGATTCCGATAACTTCTTGCCAATCTTGGATAAGAAAACAAAAGACTGTTTTTAATTTTTAGACATTTTCCAAAACCTACGAGGATGGTTGATGTTAAACATAGAATTTATTTACTGCAGCCTTATCTAGGCCACTGAAATTAACAAAAGGCCACTAAACTATCTAACTGGATGGACACAGTGGCCACCTTGATTTTTCCTCTAACCTGAACCTCCAGGTCATCCTGTGCTAATGTTGCCTGGTTAATGACTAGCATGATATAAGCACAGATATCACTCAACATATAGCTATGTTATGAACAGGTTAGCATGCTATAGCGGTTGATTAATAGTCAAAAGGTACATAAGGAAATGTCCAAATACTAATACACATAAGTTAAGTTTAAATATTGAACTTCAATGAGGTCATTATATAGGTTTCAAGGTCATAATGACCTCTAAAATGTCAAAGTTTACCCAAAATATGAGAAAAAAAACAGGAAAACATGGGTGTTGCACCTTGAGTCGTGCTAAGTATTAGTGGTGTTCTGATGATTGATTATAATCAAAAGTCTGTTGGTTTGGCATTCCGATGGCGACAATCGATTATAAACGGTCATAATCGATCATCGGTACATTTCCCGCCCTTTTCCGAATTTGGTCTCTTGACAGCTTCTAATCTGGTTCTGTCAAGTAATCTGTCCAAAAATCAATATGGACGAAAACAACAATGAAGTCTCGAAAGAGGATGGATCACAGGACCATGAAATATATGCTTATCCTGTGTGAACATCAACACAGGTGAAAGGCAACAGCTATTTTCTGTTACATAAAACATTTGATTTAAATGAGGAATCAAAAATCAGTTTACAAAATTAACCAATTTTATAATCGATCATTGATTGGTTAGGGTCAGTCGATAGTAACCGATGATGGGTTAAAAAAAATTAACAGATTGAACAACACTATCAAGTATACCCCCACTCACTTTATATTTGAAAAGCTGAAAATGGCAAGATCCATAAAACAGAAGTTGATATTGGACAACATACATGTATGTCCCATCCATATAAACCTACGTACCCATTTAAAATCAATCAGTTGTTGTGAGTCAAGATTTTTCTCTCATATGCCTGATACAATATGTAGTAAAAATGGCAAAGTTCCATGAAACAGGAAGCTGGTATCCGGCAGCTTTTTGAGACGAAAATTTTCTCTATCATTCATAATAGTTAAAATGGCAAAGTTTTGTGAAACAGGCAATTGACATCCAACAGCAACCAGACTTTCTCACAAAATATATATGCCCCATCAATACAAAGCTGCATACATGTACCAAATTTCAAATCAATCCATGCAGTGATAGCTGAGATTCTTTTATGATACGAATTTTTATCTATTATTCCTAAAAGTGAAAAATGGCAAAGTCAATTAATCCATTCAGTGGGTACAATTAGATTTTTGTGATGAAAATTTTTTCTAATATTTCTAATAGTGAAAATGGCAAAGTTCGGCGAATCAGGAATATGATATAAATCAGCAACCAAAATCACTTACAATGTATGCCCATCTATATAAAGCTACATACCAAATTTAATATCAATCCATGCTTTAGGAACTTAGTTCTGTGAAAAAAATTTCGGATGGATGGAATGACAGACAGATTGAAAAGGTGATTCCAATATACCATCTACAGAGCATACATGTATATTTCATTTTTAAAAGTTCACAGTGCGACTGACAACCACATAATTGTTACATATTTTTATGACTTTATGTCTTTGAAATCAATATGTTTCAAATTATGAACTAAGATTGTTCACATGATTCCAAAAATACAATTTTCAGGCCAACTGTTTTCAAAGAATAGAATGATGTACAGTTTTTTTGCAAAGACAGAAGTGAATTTTCGACGTCACTTTTCCCTATATACCTAAGTCAAATTATGAAGACAAACTTTATCTTCTTGTTGTATCTTGTATTATACTTGTTACTGTATTTGTTTTCGGTATTGATCTCAAGTGTTAAGCCCATATTTCAACTGATTTTTAGTTTGTTTTATTGTCGTGTTGTCACACCACTGCTCAGGTTTTTGGGAGGGTTGAGTGCTAACTAACCGGTTTAACCCCGCCACATATTTTATGTGCCTGTCCCAAGCCAGGAACCTGTAGTCCAGTGAATGTCGTTGTTTGCTTGTTTATTGTTTTTAGTTGGTGGTTTTTTCAATAGATTAGGTTGATTGTTGTAATTCAAGTCGTTGAATAATTTCACATTTTGTTTTTCTCGAGGCCTTTTACAGCTTACTTTATGGTATGGACTCGAACCATTGTTGAAGGCCTTAAAGAGACATGTAGAAGTTCAAATTTTTCTGTCACCTGGTGGATGGTTGTCTCATCATGCTCATAAACAATCATACCATATCTCCCGTTTTTATATCTCTAACTTTCTCTGTTTAACAGTGCAAATTTCATGAAAATTGGATAAGATTTGACTACGCAATTTTTTTTTAAGAAACGTAATTTTATATGAAATATACAGGGAAACGCTGAGCTAAATGTAGCTATAAATTTATACAATAGGTCCTACATGTACACAAGTGATAGGTGGATGGAATGTGAATTTCTTAATTTGAGAGAAAATTTAAGTCCCATTTAAGTCACCCTGAGTCCGTCCAAATGAGGATGACTACACATCCATGACTTATGATCCATATTTTGAGGGGAAAAAGGGGGGGGCACACCATGCAAAAATTGTTTTCCGATCTGCACGATTGTCTCTTATTTATATATATACATATATATTAGCTTCGTGCCTTTTTCAATTCCCTTTCTTTTTGTCTTCCTTCTCTTGATGCCTCAGATGGGGTTGGTTCAGTTTCTTTGTAAGAAAATAAAGTTGGGACATAGTTAATGTCTTCCGTGCCACCCGTCAATGAAGTGCACGGAACAGATCCAGCTGTGGTCGTTTGGCACCCAGTCTTTTCTGTTCACTGCTTTTATCCAAGCTCTCCGTTGTTTTTTATCTTTCGGAAAACGAAAGAAGCTAATCCCTTTCGATTGAGCGACAGCGTCATATTCACTGTGTAATAACGCTTACGGTCACGGTAGTTTGGTACGACTTCCGTTTGACCTCATTTCAATGCCAGGCGAGGAGATGACAAGACAGGTAGGCACTTTAATGCTTCATTTTGTTGTCTTTAACCAATTTCGTCAATGCTTCCTTGTATGTCTGGTTTCTTGATAA
>JAOXYJ010000004.1:1133310-1143576 GCA_028566555.1 Lithophaga nigra
TTTCTCGTAATAACGCAAAGTTATCTCGTAATAACGCAAAAAAAATTTTTTTTCTGTGGCGCTAATAAGCTTCCGTACAAATACATAACAGAAAGAAAAAGCGAGGAAAACACGAAGCACAAAAATACACAAATAAAATGTTCTCATCTTACAATTATTAATGATTTTTGTAAAATTAATGATACATGTGGTAACGCTTTTCTAAACTTTAGAATAGTTTCTTGGTTCCTTTGTCTCGTGTATAAGTTCGTCAGGGTGAAATTTCTTCCCTCGTAATCCCCTTCCACTTTACAAGGCAACTCGCACTTTTCCTTGATTTTTGCTCTCCCGTGATTAGTAAAAACTTCGTAACTGAACCGTTCATAGTAAACTTAAATAATAAAAAAACACAGACGTATAACAATTAAATCAAATTCGTCAGCAAGCATTGTCTATTAAAAATTGGGAGTGTGAATAAATCGACTTTGGAAGTTGAATGGACGCTTTTTTCGAATACAACTCCAATGAACAAATACAAAAACTCCAAAGAAAAATAAGCTTAAACAACACGAACTCCCACGAAGTAAGGGGAGTGGAACGTAGAGGACAGCGACAAAGATATTAACGTTAAAAGCATTTCATTCAGATCATACCATGCAAAGTGTGTATTCCCAGAACTTCATATTTACTTTGAAGGTAGACTTAAAAAAATGAATCCGCATTTTTCTCTGCATCTTCATAGATTGCTTCTAGACTTTCCAGTTTTGAGCTTATTATTGTGAACGAATTCTATTTATAATTTTATATCTATCTTAGTTTTTGTTCCTCTTTCACCTTCAGTTAACTTATTAACCAAAATTATAGTAAAAATCTTGCGTATTTCGATTGTATGTAAACGTTAAATACGGCAATACACTAAACAAAAATAGTTATCTCCCTCGAGGATAAGAATACTGTATATTGTACTACATACTACAAAATGATTTCAACAATCGGTTATAAACTAACAATACAAATGTTTGGCTAATATGATTACAGAATATCAATTTTTAGCTTTAAATCTGTAGTTTTTCATATGATTATAGTTAACGAACAAACTGTAATATATTTTTGTTTAATTACATCACTGTATGAGGTATTTGTGTACAATGGGAGATAACTCTAGTTTAACATTTCAATCTCTCCTGTACATGTAATTCAGTGAACTAAAAGAAAAATAAAATATATATAAAATTGAATTTTCATTTTGATATAAAGATGTATATAGCTAATATGTTTTGTTATATGGAATAAACGACTGAAATAAAACATTCCCAAGTGTATCATTTGTAAGAAAGTCTTAACCATTTTTGTATTTAAAGTATCAATTAATACATGTAAAAACTATGGAGCCATTTTAAAGTTAATCATATCTCGTACTCACCTTTTCATACTTTGGATTCATTAAAAGTTTGCTTTGACTTTTCCTTTAATATCTTGTCCAGAAAATTTAAGAATCTAAGAACAACTCGAGATGAAAAGGAAAAAAGTCACTCAACTGTTTAAATTAGTGTTTTACAAACAGATGAGTGATTTTAAACAAAAAGTAACGAAATAAATTCTGTAGACCCTTTTACAAATTTAGGAATATATATGTACATATAATGATTAGTTTAAGTGAAAATAAAACTTCTATTTCAAACTGCACTGATAAAACAAGGTTACATTTCAAGAAATATCTTGGGAGGTCTTTAACTAGGCAAGTGTTTAACCTGTAAACAAATTTCATGACACTCTATTGAAAATTCATTTATGATAACCTGTCTTCTCTGGGTAGGGTATCTTACATGTAGTTGTTCAAATAGGTCATTGTTTCCATTACATGTAGTGTTAATTTTGAAATTCAACAACAACAAAAAAAGATCTGATGGCAGACACATAAGTAATGGTGTAATCACCCATTGTTACAGCTTTTATACAGAAATGTGAAGATCATCTAAATCTGACTGAATGTTATGTATATGTATTTGTATTTACATATGAAGTTTCATGACATGGACTTTGAATAAAATGAAACTTTCACATAAAACTATACTAAAACATAGTTATTGATGGTACATTACAGTGACTGAAATTAGCCCTAGCCCACATGCAAAATCTAGTAAAATTTTCTTTTGGGTAAGTAAAAATTTCCCTATTTATATATAAAGTCACTGCTTACTAGCCTGAAGTTCTAGTTAATCCTAATTTCTTTCACTGCATTACCTTGACATCAAGGTCATCTAAATTTTGATGGATGATGAACATGTATGCATCATCACAAAGATTTCATAACTTTATCATATTAAGTCTGAGCAAATGAAACTCTGACATTAACCTGTACCCAAATATTTTATTTACGTGTGCGAGGTCAAGGTCATCAAAAGTCAGCTTAATATGTGCATTATCAAAATTTATCCACATAAGAAATTTCATGATTATGCCATATATATATGTATATAATTTGAACAAAATGAAACTGGAGAACATGTGTAATTATTAACTATCTCAGCAAATATGTCAAGAATCAATAAAAAGTGTGAACCTGAGGTCAAGGTGATCTAAATTACGGCTAAATATTACACGCATTATTACCATGCATCGATGTATGAAGTTTCATAATTATATATAGTTTTAAGTAAATCAAAGCTCTGACTTCAATATGCACAAAGAAGTTGGTGATTGGTGTTACTTCAATACTTCACAATCATATTTCTCATGACCTGTAATAAATATCACCATTTACATGTAGTTCTACTGTTCAAGACAAACTACAATCATATTTTCAACACTTTTTAAAAATTTGCCCTTTAGTCCCTTTAAGATGTAGGATACTCATAATCACCAATTCTGATTTCAGCTAAACTTTGCCTTGATCTTCCCTTTTATTACATGTACATGTACCTCAAATATGAACTAAACGTTGCTGTCCAACTGGATACTGATGTCCAAGTTTCATTGCTTGGGTTTGAATGGAACTAAAGTTGTCAGCTAAAAATCAATGCAACAGACAGACAGACAGTATGATGGGCAGATCAATTCATGTGGCCAAATGCTAGGTATCATGGCTGCACATCTTTGTAGTAGTGGTACAAATCAGTTAATGCAGATATGTTACAATCTAAATCAATTCTACCCCGAGGTGTAGCTTTTGACTTTTAAAGTATTTATATTCCATTTTACATTCAGATTTGGAAAAAATTATTTTGATTACAGGTTGGGAATCAAAAATGGATAATTTAGATGTACATCAAGCTCAGTTCAACTTGGCTTACTGTCTCAGAACACATCAATAAAATCTAAATGTCATAATGAGCAAATGATACAAACATCTCATATCCTGGGTTATACATGTTCCTCTGTGGCACACAGAGTTGTAGCCAAGAAACTTTTTCAGGGGCATAACTACATGTACTTCAGGACTAGCCATACAGAATGGAAAATGCAACTAAATCACACATCAGTATTCAACAAAGTCAGGTCAGTTTTTTTATCCAGACTAAGTTACATATACCAAATGAATAATTCTGTAAGTTCTAAAGTACACTTACTCATACATGTACATGTATCCTGGGGCTCATTCATAACACAAATCCCCCCTTTTCACTGGAATACCATTATTAAGCTTCACTGTATTAAAGCATTTTGTATGCATTTGATTTTTAATATAATGTCATTTTCTTGGTTTCTCTTTTGTTATAATTCTATTTCATTCTTATATATACCACGTGTTGTATGACTATTTATTACCTGGAGGACAATTTCCAGTTTCTACATACGATAGTGAAATATTCTTCCACTAAAACATTACACAAACTGTGTATAAAATGATCATTATTAAAAATAATCCACTGTGTACTTTTCAGCGTCCACAAAACCTTTACTAAATATATATCCTTATTTGTCTTTATCTGTGAGAAGTCAACGGAACTTAAATGATAAACGATACACAGTTTTGTTCCCCACACCTATACAATTTATACCCTTTAAGTACGCCTCTTTATAAACAAAACAAACATGTAACAAATCATTACCCGACTGAATTTTTTATTTCAATAATAATAAGGATATGTATATTAGTAAACTGTGATATTACAACGTATGGTTAGAAAGTATGTACAAAGCTGTGATGATATTAGCTGAACCACGAAACATTGTCAAATACATGCGCCGCCATATTGGAGAAAAGTGTAAATTTTCCTTGTAGACGTGCGGTCCAATATTTGCTTCCCAAATCATTCAGAAAACAAAGTTAACCGATCTTTTACGCTAGTGTACATTTAAAATCAATATATTAATGAATGATATAAGATTTGGGGGTTAATTATTCAGTTTTCGACTAATATTTTTATTTTAAACTCACACATGCAATACCCTTGAAATACAACCCTCGAATGTACAAATAAATGTTTTCTTCTTATTTTTTAAAGACTTTCATATTAGCTCAATAAACTCAATCTTTAAATAATTTACAATAATAGCAAAATATGTAGTCTGTCGACAAATATACTGATTATTTGACAATTATCGACAAATCCAAGTTTACATGAAAGATGGAAACTATGCATATGAGCCAAGTTCTGCTGCGAAAAAAACATATAATTTCCACCAAAATTTCCATTCAAGAGATGTAGTTTGATGAATGGATATCTTGTCTATCAAATGACTATACCTGCTTAGGGAATAGCTCAGATTCAGTTGATTAAAACACTTTTATATCCAGCCTATTCAATCTGCCATTGTATAATCAGATACGTACCTTTTCTCGGCTGCCTGGATTACTTATTTTATGGACTCGTCCGTTATAGGGTCGGTTGTTAATTTTCTTCCGTCTTGTAACTATTGTTTTGAGAATTAACTCGCACTTAAAATTATTTATTTTGTTCATAGATATAATTATTGATCATACTACACAAATTACACACAAGGTGTTGAATAATTATGAAGAACTGTTTGTGTACATATACACAATGTAAGACCATCACCCCCGGCAGAGCTAATAGATCATCCGTGATTATTCACATTGAACTATATCGCTCATTGTCCTTAGATAGAGAGAAACCTCGTGGTTACATGTAGCATATTGAAAATAAAGAAATCACAGTTAAAAGCTATTAATATCATTATAAAACCAAACAATAAGGATGCTCGAGATACCCTTTTCTTTGACCACATAAGTATACCGGGTACACATATGATCTGGTGTTACAGTTTTATTTACATATGTGACACATCTATAGTTCACCTTGACATGTAGGAATCGTCTAGAATGACAAGGACCCCCCTTTCTAAAAATATTCTAACATTATGTATATATGTACGTGTACTCCTTCTCTATTACATTAATCTTCTTAGATCGGTATCTAGATTCTTACTTGCATCATGTGCACCCGGTACACTTGACGTATTCGATGCATCTTAAAAGATGTCGCCGAACTGCAATCTCGGATAACTGTACACTTTTACCTAGGTATTTCAGGACATGTTGTCCATATCCCAACAACTAGTGGTCTCTTGTAAATACTGAGATTTTTTTTCTCAGACAAATTACGTTCAGGCGAAGCTTTTTATCCTCTCTGTGTTAAGAATTCACTTTGTAAGAAGCCGGTAATTGTTGTCCATTCTTTGTATCTTTTGATATTTCCCTCCTTTCCTTTTAAGCGGAAAAGGTAAACAGCCAAGAAAAAGAACAACGAAAAGAAACTGAAACAGTAACAAATACCGAAAGAAAGGCAACACGACATCCCTAAAAATGAGGATAAAAGTAGGTACTACAGAAGGTTAATAACATTCTATGATACCAAATTTATTGCACAATATGCGCATTTCGACAAACAATGTCTCATCGGTTTTGCCCGAGGCCTAATAATATGGAAAACCAAAACAACATCAAAAAGATTGTAGAGCAGAAATAAATGCCAAAACTACCAAAAAGTTAAAGCCAAAAACCAGCTAAGGTCAGAGCTATGCACGAGGGAGATACTCCTTAGTTTCCTAAAATTTTATACATTTTAATACGGTAAATTTAGAAATACAAGTATCAATTTCATGCTAGTACCGAAATACTAGCTACTGGGCTGATGGTACCCTCCAAATAATTCCAATAGAATGTTCCAGAAGTCCTATAATCCAAGTCTTGAAGAATTATTCACACAGCAAACGTTAAAGTTCCTATATGTAAAGCAGTTTGTAAAATCCTAAGTGAATATTAATCCAAAATGCAATATAACATAAATCCAGACAAAGTTCAGCGATGATTAACTCTTAAGTAGTTTTAAGTATCCAATTTAAGCAGACTGGCTGAAATGTCTTGGTGTTCACTATTGATAGGTCCTGAAATTCTAGAAAACACTATGGCATGGGCACTTTTAGAACAATCTAAATTGGGTGATCTTGTACAAATTTCCCAGTCATGTGATAATACATTTCAGTAAACAACCATTGTCCTTTTTAGTAAATAAACATAAAAAATTACATAATCATATAAATAGTTTACAAAAAGTTGTAAACATAAACAAAAATATAGGTCGATGACCAACATAATACAATAGTCAGTAAAGTGGATACATGTAGCATTTACTAAAAGCAATACCTGCAATACTATATCATAACAAAAGGAACTGTTAGTTTGAACCCTAACACGGTTTTCGAAATCAAGCCTTTTTATTAATTTTTCCAGTAATACCACAATTTGCATTTTGTATTTTACGACCCATGTAGGTTAGTGTATTTATATATACATAACAAACATACGCTAATATAGATGTAAGAAGGTGATAACTTAGAGTTTCCCACATCTTATTCCACTTTAAGTACAATATAAAAGTTTCTATATATTTTATCGTATAATTATATTGTAAGACTTGTTTTACTGGTATATAACGTGTGCACATTTTAATGTATATGATGTAATATTGCAAGACTTAAGAGACTGCATAAATGAGATATTGGACTTTTTACAAGAACTCTAGCGTGTGATAAAATCTATATAAAGCAATAACCAAAGACTGTGCGATTAAAAAAAGTCATAATGAATCCCTACTATCGATCTGTCCAGTTCCCTTACGGGATTTACAGAAATCGAATTGTAATAACTCGACCACTCAAGAGTTTGATCTCCAATTTACTTCTTTGGATTTGCGGCGCTTGATACACTTACTTTCAAATTGAATTACGACGTTATAAAACATTGTGCTCCAAAAAAGTATGTCAAAAGTAACCAATTTTACTTTTAGGAGCTGTGAATATTTATTTATCCAGTGAGCGGGTATTTGGATCAGTGGATAATCTGACTGATGTATGTACTGTAGTAGGATTATCAGAGGAAACTGTATTGACCAATACAACATGCATGAGTTCACCAGTACTGGCTTGGATAGGAGCAAGAGCAGTTTTTTCTCCATGGGTAGAATTCGTCGGTAACTATATTTAATGTTACGTTGACTCTAGACGTATATAAATAGTAGCAGAGTCAATGGCCATTTTGACTTACCGAGGAAAGCAGGATACATAATCTGTAAATATTATTTCCTAGATATATTTCCCTGAAGAAGGTTTCATCCTCTTATATTCATAATAATTTAAATTTAAGTTTGAAAAAATCCATTATTAAAACAGTACAAACAGATAAAAATAAAAATGCAACAGCAACAAGAACAAACAATAATAAGTTTTAGTTGGTTCAGTACGAAAATGAAAATAAAGGAAGCTTTAGCATATAGCAACAATAATAGCATATTTTGGCAACTGCTTTGCTTTTTTATATGTCACGGTAATGATAACAGTCACGAAACAAAAGTACATATGTGCTTTATTTCAGATTTTACGCTAATTAAAAAACTTTAAATATGTACTTTGTTGTCATCGGTTACCTATACTGCGTTTCCCATTGCTTAAAAATATTGACGCAATAAGAAGGTTAAGGTTAAGGCCATCTCTGCAAGAAACGATGTTTAGAGTAATTACAGATGTTTCGAACTGTGATATAAGAGATTTGAATCCATTGCTTCACTAACTCAATTTAGAATTACGCACCATCTTATACTATCAAATACCAGACTTTGCTAGAGCGTCCTGGTTGTCTACCGCAGAGGGTTAACGGGCAGGTAAATTCAACCATAATTTGTAAACAGTTTCTATATACTGTCTACGTAATAAACAACTGCTATTATTTGCTTTACGGTGATATTTTCTAGCGAGTAACTAACACTAAGAGAGAAAGGCTGTGGAGGGCGCATTTTGAAAATAAAGTATGTAACATCACAACGCTGTAGATATTTTTCCCTCTTAAGACATCAACGTTTAGCAATCAAACTACTTCATTTGTATATTTTGCACCCGTCATAGTGAAACAGTATATTTTTCCCTTGTTATAGTGAAGAGACCTTTAAAAATTAAATTGAAATACAATTTGACCCAAAACAGACATATTTCAAACATATTTTAACCCTTTATGACTGGAATATATATGTAGCACTCCTCGATCAAATCTTTTTGTGAGTAAAAAGATGCATTTCGACCAGATAGAGATTTTTAAACCAGAGAAATTTTGTTCAAGGAATCCCGCAGACGTTTTCTTGAAGAAAAACTGAATATGAAAACGTGAAATTCTGCTGAATGTTAGGATTTTCCATTCCTTCGTGCAGTCTTGTGAGCTTATGGTATCGTCAATAGTACAATTATATGCCAAAAAGTTCCTCTGTCGTGCTTAATAATATTCCAGTCATTTGATATGTATTTATACAAATCCTAATTTTTACCGATTTTAGGGACGTTTAAGGCACCTTGTTGATCTACTCATTTGTAAGTTTGAGATTCTCAATTATTTAAAAATGATGTAATCTATCAGTACTGTGTTGTGTCGATAACAGTCCACTGCACCAACTAGTAAATGACATATAAAACCAGAGATTTATCGGATTTAAAACGAACAAAACTTGTAGAGGGCCATGTTTTATGTGTGACTAGAAGGAGGCAATTGCATGTTTGCTACAAAAATGACAGCTGAAATTATTTGATAGTTGTAAAAATGATAATTATGTGACCATGGTACAATAAGAGACAGTTACTGAAAAGTGTAACAGTTAGTCATCACTTAAGCGATTCTATTGTACTGACTAACAAAAATTATAAAACTGAAATGCTTCCGTATCATCAAATGTAAACATACAAGTATGGCCTGTTAATAAAAGGTAACAGAGTACATTTAAGTAGGCACTCATACAAGAAATGTGTACGACATTATGCAGTAGATTAAAATTTAAATATTTCAATCAATTTCATTATTATCATTTAAGAGCAAGTCATAATACTACAGTCGTGGTAAGTGTTCGAGCTTTGGAAGAATTTCTTGAAAATGTTTCAGTCTGCAGAAACTTATTGCACTTTGATCAGTCATGTTCTTTATATGCATTATGTAACTTGTTTTTCATGCAAAAATATTTAAGATATAATATGTGATATACAATAAGTAAATTTCCGATTAACAACAACAACATAATCAAACATGATTACTCTTGTCAAAATTACTTTTACTTTAGCATGTTTAGCAGTCAACAGTTTCATCCTCTATTTCAGGGTGTGGCACCTATAACATGTCAGCTTTTATCCCGCTACATCTAAATTTCAGCCACAGACCTCTTGATTTATCTGAGTGTTATGAAAAATGTAACTCCACTAAGATTATGTATAACTTGATTGGGGTGACAAAAAACGTTTGCTACTGTCTTCTTTATAGTGACATAAACCAAACATCAACCTGTTTCCATGTTGATTTTTGTGGTGAAACATATGACATGTTGTGCAGTGATCAGGACTTCAGTAATGAAATTGCTCTTTACAAAATTAATAGTAAGTATGGAACTAATGTAAATAAAAATCTGCAAGATATAAAAACACTTGCCTAATGGTTCTTCGTGATTTGTTCCGATTTGAAATGATTACTTAAGAATTGAAATATTTTCCCAGTTTTTGCATTAAAAACTGAACATTATATGATTTTAAATGGCTCAAAAATTGGTAATGCTTGAATGACATTCTCGTATTTTTTTGTAAATATATTATAAAAACATTTAGGTGCCTAAAATTTGTAATTGAAGTAAGTGCCGTACAAGAAATATAGCATCACTTAACCTTTTGTTATCAGTTTATCAAAATTCAGTACTGTGGATTCATTTATTTTCGTGGGTACCAATTTCCGTGGTTGTAGAAAAATATATGTAGGTTTCGAAGATACTTAATTTCGTGGTTTTGCTATTTCTTACTAACAAG
>JAOXYJ010000004.1:1157645-1169178 GCA_028566555.1 Lithophaga nigra
AATAATTATATTTTTAAAATTTATACATGATGTAAATTGTTATAACACAATATCATCAGAAAGACATAAAATTCTTTGGTAAAACGTGAAAGTTTTCAGAATTTTTAAATGTACATTCCTCGCGAACAGGTAAAATTTTATCGCTGTTTTCTGGAAAATTGTTCGGGTTGTTTTGTGCTTTATTTACACCTAAAATCAATCATTATGAATTGTCGGGCAATCAAATGCTCGTTGTTGGCTCCAAAGGACCCATAATGGGTTGTTTTATCTTTTGAGTGTTGCGGATTTATAACGGATACCGTATTGTCAATTTCAACACCTACTTCGTTTTTATTTTGTTTTCCTAATTGTCAGAAAAGGATTTGATACAGAGCTTCAATTATATTATCCTTAGAATTGCATCAACCTGATTACATTCAAATTTGGTATGTAATAGAAAATGCAAAGTGTTATAAAATGACAAGGGTCGAGCTATAATCTGCGATATTATCCTGAACACATCTTTTAAGTCGGAAAAATGGCGTGGTCGCAGCAATAGCTTTCCCATTACGAAATGACTGCATAAAAAGATTTTATCAATGGATCGGAAAATTTATGTTAATCACGGATAAATCGTCGAGGAATTGGCGATTGTAAACTGCACAATTTAGTTTTAAGTATTATTAGTAAAACATCGTTACCATAAAGCGTTAATAACTGGCAAATGAACGATCGTTCAAAGTGCGAACATTTTTCACTAGAAACAAAGATGTCACATCATTTTCAAACGGAATAAACAGAAAATGGAAAGTTTGCCGATAGCGAGAAAGAGGGAAAATGTAAAGCTTGGCAACATTAAATAGAGGAAACATCAATCCACACGTCAACAAATTATCAATACGCATCGAAAACGCTTCAGCTGACATGCATTATTTAGTAACCATTTGACGCCGCGTTCACACGTAATATGTATTCGATACGTATTAGCTGAATGCGCATCGGCTAATACGCATCAAAAACGTATTACGCAGCGTAAATATCGTACAGTTGGTAACGCTTTACTTGCAAGTCAAGTAATATCAGGTGAATAGAGTTTTGATACATACAATGTCCTTACTATTTTTTATTTGAAAATCGACCAGAATTTGAATCTTTATTCTGCTGAACCATACATCACAATGGTACAGAGAAGACCAAATACAAAGCTACATTTGTAAGTTTAGTAGTACAAATAACGTACACACAGTTACCCATACAATACACATGATACACACTCATTCACCTTTACATACACAGTCTAAGTATAAAAAACTTACCATCATCTGTACTTTTCTTATCTTCTCTGAGTATGCCATCTATACTGTGAGTCTGTCTCATTCCGTTCTTATTTTCTATCTCCAGTTCGTCGCCACTTTTCTCTTCGGTTTCCGATTCAGATCCGCTTCTGTGAAATTTACTTCGGAGTACTCGGCTAATGGAACTTACACTTGGAACTGTACTTCTATCACAAATGCCATCCTTTATTAGCTTGTCTCGTATCTCCCAACTGAAGATTCCTGGGTTTTCTTTCTTGTAGTTTTCTATCTTCTTTTCAACTTCTGGTGTTGCCACTCTAGGTTTGCTGCCACCGATAACGCCCGGTCTAATGCTTCCAGTCTCCTGATAACGCTGTAGGATTTTGCTGACACATCCATGAGATACCCGAAGTTGTCTGCTGATAGTGCACGGCCTTACCCCCTGAGAAGCTAATTCTATTATCTGCAAGCGTATGTGGTTTGGCAGTGGTCTCCCGTTGATAAAAACTCCACCCAACTGGTTCACTCTTCCTTGCCCTGCAAAAATATATTTTTTATCAAAACGAAAATAAATACGATGTAAATAATTTTTGTCGCGTTTCAAAATTTAAATGTGCCAGTACCATTTTTAAGAGAAAGAAGATATGATAAAGACTTTAAAAAAAAAAAAAAAAAAAAAAACCTGAAATGAAAATTACATTATCTGAAGAAATACTTTTTCTTGTAGTCATTGAATCATTTTATGAAAATTTGTAATATTTAACGTCACCTGGGCAAAATTATCAGATCCCTCGTTTTTTTACCCCTTAGTTTTTTTATTTCATTAATTATGAGCAAGTGCATATTAAAACAAAAATGTGCCATCAATGAATGCTAAAACAGTTTTTGATGCAATATTCTTACAGTATCAGCTCTTAATGATATTTATAAAAAATAACCGATGAAAAAGCATGATTTCTGGTAAAACACCAAAGTATTCCATCTGGTTAAAAATGGCTAGCTTTGCAGCCTAAAAATCGAAGCTATTCCTCCGCACCTAAAAATAAAATCTAGGAAAAGAGTAGTATGAAACGGTGATTCAGATTATGATTTTTAAATTTAAAAGCTAAAACACTTACAATACTCTCTCCTTTGGACCTAAAGCAACACTATTAGATTTATTTTTAAAGAATTATACTAGTTACCAAAATTTCATTCTCGTTCGTGATCTCCGTTACTCTACGTTATATATATACGAGTTCGTGTAGTGGAAGGGGGGACGAAACAACGGAATTTAAATATAATAAGTTTATTATAATAAAAATGTCTTGAATTTATATTGCCTTTATAACTTGAATGAAAAACGATGTTTTATCTGATTACTATCTTTACTGTATTATACATTCTGAGCATTATAAATTATATAATCAACATAAAATTCAGATTGTTTTATTTGTCTCAATTTAACATTATAAAACTTTAACAAGAACTATTATAAACAGTGTTTCCTCGTTTTATTGCCCCTCTTTAGTGGCGGTCCCTAACATATCGCCACATATTTTCAAGGTCCATTTTCCAAAAGTTACATAGCTTCTATGTAATGTGCTCCCTCGTTTTACTGTCCCCCTCCCATATCGCCAAAATATAACATGGTCCAAAAGATGGCGATAAAACGAGGGTGTACTGTATTGTTTAGTAAGGTATGAACAATAAAAATATTGTTAGTATGTTTGCATTACGTGCAGAATATACTGTTCAACATATATCAAAAAAGTAATTGTCTCTACAAATATGTTGTGACACTCTTTTCAAATTAAATCTGTTAGCACTGCATTTTTGTCAAATATAAAACATGTGAAAACTACAACAACTAAAGATCATCAAAGTAAATTATGCAATACATTCTAAATAAAATTGATTTCATTAAATAAAGTCTTCGTATACATATCATATATTTAAAGAGTACTCAATACAGAAAATAGACAGCTGTCTTTATACAAATTGAAACCAAAGAATAATAGAGACCGTACCGCTCAACAGATTTTCTATTGCTTAATCAAAAGATCAGTTACCTTCTATGTTTAGCCAATAACAAATAACATAATATTAACTAGCTCCACCTGTCACTGAAGGAAATGTCTCTTTATTAAAGATATCATTAAGAAAAGGACACGGTTTATATATTATCAATTTGTATCCACTAGCTTTTCTTATACTATAATTCAAATTTATTTATACGATTTTTGATCGCATCGTTTTCAGAAAAAAATCATGTACAATTGTTCAGGTACAAGGCTGTTCCTCTTGTTTATTGTAAAAGGTCTGAACACAGCTTACCATTTCATTACTATGAAACAAAAACCATGCAAACTACGAAGTGTAATAAAAGTATGTATATATTTTTTTAAATTTCGGGTGTCATGTTATCTAGATAGTTAGATTGTTTTAAATGTTGCCTTATTTTGTAATGTTGGTTCTTTAGATCGTCGTTAAAATTTGAAAGTAATAACCAAAACACAGTGTTATTGGTCTTTACTGGACAGTAGATGTTTTTGGAATAATTAAAACTATACGTATAGTAATGACGGATGCAAATGATGAGGCTATAAATATGTTATCTGAAAACAAAATACAAATAATGTTTAGTTATTTGTTAGAGTCATACTCATTTGAAACATGATTTATAAAACTGTATGATAGTAATATGAATTTATAGCAACCAAATTCGATTACACTGATAAAGTACGCTTTAAAACTTGTTCCATGATTGACTTATTTAAAATACTACTATCAAATGAATATTTTAAAAAGACTTTCTCTTTTCGTTTATTTTGTTATAATAATAATCCATAAAGAAAGAAAAGTTATGTTAGTGCTTACCACCATACTGTAATGGACAGTCGTCAATAAAAAGTACATAAACATCATTTATATTTTGCCAGTAGTACTGATCCCATCGTGGTGTCACAATGAATGACCTGTCTGTTGATCTGATCTCCTTTCCACTATTAACCCATACGTTCCATGTCATAACCGTGAAGTTACAGAATACTGGGTTGTCGTATAAATTTCTGTTCATGCAATTATTATAATAGAAAATATTATTATATTTATATATTCAACAATTTACTATATGTTATCTTTTCGATTAAATCTAATATTATTTTATTATTCCTTTGTAATCTATGTCTAATTTAAAACCTTATGTATGACTGATTGCAAAAAAGAACAGGACGATAACGAAACAATGTTGTTTTTATTTATAAGTGGTGAAACAGACAGAGAAAGACTCGGCGAAATGTATTCAAAATTTAACGTAGGCCTCAATAAGCAAAACAAAACAAAACAAAAAAAAAATCAATAATAGTTCGACTGAATCCTCAACGTAACAAATTCAGACGAAGGACCAATGCTAAGGACTGATTGGGACCTTCATCTGTACAATTCAGGGATTTAACATAAATGGCAATACGCTGAAAATATAAAATTCGTCAGCACCATAGAATCAGTAATGTGGTAGTAAGAATTATTTCTGACATGAGTTTTTAAGATCATACATGTGATAGGGACAAGTATCATGCCACCCAAGTTTCAGGGAATTTAAGGTTTAAAATAGACTTCGGTTAGTAGGCATATACTTTGCTTTCTAAAGATCTTTAACCTTCAATAACCAGTTTGATACGCAGATTAAAGGTTTTTACAAATGAAGGCAAACAGTTTGGAGATCAAGAATTGGTTAAAATTTGATTAACATTTTTTGGCTATATTGCTGCATGAGTAAGATGAGTTCTGTGGGGAAAAAAGTTATTACTGGGGTATCAATGACTGTCTGGCTCAGTAACAGTTACTGTCAGTGTGATCAATCCTAACAGATTACTTAATAGGCCTGGGTGGCCAAGATGTCTAGGTAGTAATTCTTAACTACCGTAGTTCAACAGCATGTCGGTAATGGGAATGTAAAATCGAACCTGGCTAGAGGCAAGGTGCATTGACCTCAATCTAAATTGACAAGAATTTCCAGTTTTTATGTCGAAAGGTAAGGGTTCTCTCTATGTATTCCGTCTTCCTTTCAGGTAAAATTGAACGTCACAAAATAGCTGTAAATTACCAAAAAAGTTGTGATTTTATATATTTACTAAATTGTAATTCATTTAGCCCACTTCATATTAACAGAGCTACACTCCACATCTTATCAGAGCACTACTTAACGGGACCTCCCTGGAATGTTGACAATGCTGTCTAGTGTTGTTTTTATACAGTGCTCACAAAATCTGTCACTATTCAGTTTTTTACCGTCCAGGCTGACGAAATAACTTGGAAAAAAAATCAAAACATAATGGAAAATTACTGGCACCTTCATTATCGGTTGAAAATTTTGTATAAGTTCAGTGTATAATCAAATTCACAAGCCATATATCGGTAAAACAAAATTATTCATTCCACCTACACCAAGGAATTTATTTCTCATTCGTTTTTTGGCTTCTTTAGTGTTAAAATACGGTTATACGAACTAACATTTTCATCGGGCTGTGTACGAGTGTTTCTATTAATGTTTTATGTACCAGTGTACAACTCTGTTTAAGAGATAACTATACTGTATTTGAAGACATATTTTTAATGAAACACAAATGTATGAATATCGCACAAAACGCAGTGTACCATAGTTTTTGTTTTTCATTTTATCGGAATCAGCGGTCTTTCTTAAAGGTAGTGCTAATTTTTTTAATTTTTATTATTTGGAGGGGTTAAAGCTGCTTTGCATTCGTCTGAAGAAATATCTCACTCAAACAATAAAGATAAATACTTTTACCTAGTACAAATCTAGTAGTTACTGCCTCTACACACTGGATATTTTTGCCTTTCTTAATCGGTATTAACCACTTTTTAGTTAGGAATTATTATATTCCACTTTTCATTTGAAACATGTTAAAATATAATGACTTGATATTGAAATGCCCGTGGTCTAGTTTGTGACAAATACAGGTCTTTTAAAGATTAAATATAGTGTCGAACCTAAGCTGCTGTGAATGGTGTCTGATATTAAAATATTTTAAAGTGTCCATGACTATAATCGTTTTACTATATGCAATTGATTTATATAAAGAATATTCAGATCCACATTTACTTTATACAAAGAAAATCATTAATGTTAATTTAAAATTTTATTTCTCATTAATAATTTTAATATTATATATGTTATCCAATTAGTGTACGTTTGACATGAAAAAACGAGCGACCAATGATCTCAGGCATTTGTAACTATTTTATATAAAGACCCAATGAGTCAAAATGTAGCTTATCAATAAAATAACCCCTTATTACGAGCGCAATTCTTGGCGATTAAAAGAGACAAGAGCCTAGAAATTTCATTGGTCGGGAGCACTTTACCAACCACATTCTTATTCAAAGATAATTGTTCAGTATAGAAGTACAAGGAAGCGTAGTATACCGAAATTCGAGATTCATAAATCGTTTGGAATACACAATATCAAGAATATAATTGGACGTGATCGCATGAACTCCATAAGAAACCAGTTTCTTGTAATCGGTACAGAAAGTTTTCTTTCGAAAAAAACTACTCAGTTTCTAAATAAAATTATACACTGAAAGGCTTTTTGAGTGACAACATATTTATTCAGTTTGGTTTAGGCCGAAAGTTGGTATTTAAATGAGTACTAATTATGACATTTTCGACAACCTGCTCATACATTTATACAAAGCAGGCTTTAACCATGAGCTACTTTGGAAAAAAAGGCAAAGAAATTCGTCCAGTCCTTTCACTTCAGCTTCCGTTGTATCGATAACTTGTACTCTGGATTCAGTGAATTCCACAGTGGCATATAGGATATATATTTCCTAATTCCTTTTGAATTCAGATATTTAACACCCGCCACAGATATTGTTATGCAAAAGTAATTTTTAAATAAAGTTAAAAAAAAACACATCATCTGAAGATGATTGTGAATGTAACAGTAAATACCTTACGGTGTTTCGGAATATACTTTGGAAACAATTGTAGTTGCTGGAGAAAAGTACTTCAACTAAGAGATCATTGTTTTTATATATCTATCTTCATTCATTCATTCATTCATTCATTCATGTGTTTATCTATCAATTTATTTATTTATTACACAGATTTTTCTCAAATGTCTCACTCCTTTGGATCCGCTCTTGATAATTTAATAACAGTCTATTAACTTCCAAGTCTAAAAGATTTAGATATGCGGGGTTAATTAAATTCTTTACAAGTGTTATAAATCAACAGATAGTATGACTAATGCATTCTTTCTAGTTACAACTTTTCCCCTTTATTAGATACATACTTTCACAGTCAAGCTATCCGTGGTGTAAATGTAGTCTTCCTTATATAAACTATTCAGACAAGAAACTGGAAGCTTGCAAGAGCCTGCAATCGCTCACTAGCAAAGACCTACCTCAGTTATCTGAAAATGGACTGCCGCAGGACCATTTATTACATTGATTAAAATAAACACATTTACTATACTTTCTGAATATTTTTTATCACAGAAAATTATGTAAATTTCAAGGCGTATTACGCTGCAAAGGCTTTGCAGTCGCAGCGTATTTGGACCATTAGCCACCTTAGTTGAAAGTGGTTATTGAAAATAGTTTTAAAAACAGATCACTGAAGAACATTTTCTGCCCAAAACCTATTAAAACTAACCAACTAATTGATTCTGTAGGAAAATTTTTAATATTTACTGTATTTTCTATTTATAGAAATGGCCACCGTTTTGGTTAATGGGAGGAGTCATCGGATAGACATCTGACAGAGGGGACCACTAAACAACCATTCCTGCAAAAACTAGTTCAAATTTGTCGAACCATTGATTTATAGAGAATTTTTAAATTAATTTTTAACTATATTTTCTATTTATGGCGACTGCAGGCATCTTGGCCTCCGGATACGGTGATCGAATGTAATGTGAGAGAGGATAATCGAAGAACTTCCTTATAAATTTGGATCAAATTAACCATATCATTGATTTTCTTCGAAAGTTTTTCAATATTCATTTTTGTATTTTCCATTTATAGTACTGATCGACATTTTGGTTGATTGACAGGGTTATCGGAATCACCAAAGAACCACTTCTGCAAAAACTACTTCAAATTTGTCGAAACACTGATTTATAGGAATATTTAATTAACACTCAGCCAGTTCGGTTGCCGGATGCAGTCATCGGATATTATCTGAAAGGGGACAATTGAAGAGCCTTTCCGGTCAACTGGTTCAAATTAACCATTTCATTTATTATTTGCTCACCTGGTCAAAAGGACAATGCCAGCTATTGCCTTCACTTTGCGTCCGTCGTCCACACTTCTCCTCTGAAACCACTTTGCTTAATGGAACCAAACTTGGTAGGAATGTGCCTTAGCAAATCCACTATTAAATTGTTATTTTTCCGATCAGAAATTTAACATGACAGTTAGGGTCTATAATGTGTTTTGCTTAGTTGAAATTTCAAAGATTTTCTTGTCAGAAAGTACAGAACAAATGGAATTCTTTTATGGTACGAATAATCCTTGGGTGGTCCTCCACCTAAATTGTGTTTTTGGTGCGGATCAAAAACGCTAAGATGGCTGCCACTGTAGGACAAAGTTTAACATTCATTCATTTTTTTTTATCATGTGTGAAGTAAACAAAAGACAACTTTTAGTTAACAAATCGGTTGAATGAAAAATGTGACTTTCATAATTGCTGTTAACAAAAGGTAGATTATGTAAATTTTTATTTCCCAACCATGAATGTGGATGGGCATTTTGTTATTCTCTTCTCCGTCTATCCATCTACCCGTCCGTCCGTCCATCTGTCTGAACGTCTGTTCGTTCGGTTAAATTCATGGTTAAGGTTCCCATCTCAGACACTACAAATAGTACAAAAATGATAGATGCATGCTAGATGGTCTAGCGCAGTCCACAAAGAATTAGTTTTACTTACATTGTACGTATGAGTGACTCTGGTTAAGTTTTCGGTAGAGGTTCATTTCACAGGCACGACATATGGTACAGTAATGATACTTCACCAGTGCGTCCTGGATAGTTTCGCTCAGTCCACAAAAAAATAGCGTCAGTCTGACCTACATTTTACACATGAGTGACTCTGGTTAAGTTTTTGTTAAGGTTCATTTTTCAGACACTATTGTATATATGGTAAAGCCATAACGCTTTATCAGTGGATGTATCTTGGATAATGTAGCACAGTCCACAATGAACTGGGTCAGTTTGAATTACATTTTCACGGATGATTAACGCTGCCAAGTTCTTAGTCAATTTCATTTCTTAGATACCTGCACATGGCACAGTCACAATACTTCACTAGCAGTTGCATCTTGAATACTATAGCAAAACCCCCTAAGAATTTGATCAGTCTGACATACATTTGAAGCATTAGTAGTTTTGGTTAAGTTTTGTGTTTAGGTCCATTTCTTGAATACTAAAGATAGTACATTAACGAAACTTGATTAGTGGTTGCGTCTCACAGGGCATCGAATGATTTTGCAACCATTGGGTAACAATGCGTACATTTTATGCTTGGGGATGTTATGTACAAATTTCCATCATTTCATGCTGATTAAACTTCACACATGACCACTATGTGTAATTCATGTGTCTGACTGGGTGAAATGAAAAAAAAAAATTCAGGATGTGACACTTCTGTAGGACAAAGGACAAGATAGGATAAGATCTATATCTGGCCCCCAATATTCATGATTTTTTAACTTCATTATATTTGCAAGTTAATATTGTCATTAAATAGCTAAATGGTGGGGTTTTCAAATGAGTCACTAAATTGATGAAAAAATTATTTAACTTTGTTAGACGCATGCGTGAAAATAACTAAAAACTGTAAAAAAGGAAAATCGCATGAAAAGAGTGAAAATTTGAATAGTTCTTGGCCGTTTTAAATATGAGCGGACGCGTTAACCACAAGAATATTTTGTACACACATTAGGTAGGCTCAGTAACATTATATGTGAAAAGATTGTGGTGGTTCATGCGTCCGCTCATATTTAATTTTATTGAAAACTACTCTAAAACTACTATATTTTGAGTAAATGTTGATGAAATGCTTAAAACTGACGATTTTGTGACGTCACTATGACGTCAAAATAGAAAGAATGACTGAAAAACTCATTTTTTCTGAAATATTGGTTATTTAGGACAAAAAATATCCATATGCAAATTTTATTTGAAAAAGTTCGAAAAAGGGGGGGCAAAAGGGGCCCTTATCGTACCTTGTTCTTTTGATTGCTACAGGGAAAAGAGATGTAATAGACAGGACCGTAGCGGAAAATTTTGCCTTAAAACGTTGCAAGGGTTCTTCGCGTGCCGAGAGCGTAGCATTATCCCAATACAACTCACACAACTACGGACAGTCCGTTAAAGAGGGATTCTACCCAGCAAGCTGGAGATGCTGTGACCTATTTCTATACCCAGTATTCTCTCAGGATTATCCAGCACGACAATGTACATTCCACAAGCTGGAATAGCTAGGTCCCATTTCTATACCACACTGTTCCCTCAGGTGCCACAGAGACGTGTAGGATGTGTATTTAATAAATCTTCATTTAAATATTCAAGAGTATGTTGTAGTCACAATATTACGAACATATGGGGAAAAGTTAATGAGATTTTTTCATACATTTTCAGTACCTTTCTACAGACAATGATGTCATTTTGATTTCGGACAAAATGGAAAAGAATCGACCCAGATCAAGAAGCCTTGTAACAGGCTTTTTACGAGTGGTCCGTAGGTGGCCAGTTGCAGGGCTAAATTTCTGTCCCTACTCATTCCATGCTCCATTTCCAGTGGCAGTCAAAATCGTGAGCCCATTTACCCATTCCCATTTCGCCCGTAATGATTGTTTGCTGACTTGTTCTTGTCCTGAATATAGTTGATATATTGCTTGCCGAATGTGAAACACAAATCATCAGTAACCAGTCATTTTTATTAACGAAAGTGGACACTTGTTTTCATTTTTTTTTTTTAAAAGAAAAGAAAATGGCGACTTCATGTCCATGAAATAGAAGATGACGATGTCTGCTTGTATTACGACTTACGATCTGTACGGTTGTAGTCATCAAGCGGATTTGTGTTATTAAACCCCGAAGAGATGCGAACTTTTTTTCTATCGTAACCTTAATATTTTTGCTAATAATATGTGACCGAAGGTCGTCTTAATAGAACGAGACTTGAAATTTGACTGAATACATGAAATTACCTGTAATAAGAACAACTTTTTCTTCCCATTTAGTCA
>JAOXYJ010000004.1:1185704-1197712 GCA_028566555.1 Lithophaga nigra
CCAAAATTTGAAAATCCAAAACCTTATTGCGCATCTACATATGATGACCAACAATATAAAACATAAAAAAAAACATCAAAAATAAAAAATGTGGGAGGAGTTCACGTCACAAGAAAGTGTGACGGAAGGACAGACGAACAGACGGACTAACGGACGGACGGGGGCAACGACAATATTCCCGAACTTTCTTCGAAAGTGCGGGGATAAAAAGACAAAATATGCCAGGAAAGGCGGGAACATAAGTGTTGCTAAGGGCGTTGCTAGGGATGCATGTACAGGACATACCTTCCGGTCACATGATCTATGACGTCACTTCCGGTGACGTCATTTTTAGGGATCCACCCGAGTCCGCCTGAAAATCCTAACTGAACTGTACCCCTATACTACTAACAGTAGATCAATCAGATAAAATGTTGCTACTCAGAAATATTTGGATGAAAATTCATGTTCTACTTTAAAAAGTACTTTTGGTCCTTCATTTAATTTCATCTTATGTACAATATCGCAAAGAAAACATTTTAATTTCAAAAATTAAGAAAGAGTTTATCCGTGCACGCATGGTACAAGAGACAGTATTTCACGATGCATACCAATTAATATGCGCTTTAGGGTACCTTTGAAGAGAGGAACCTTTGTTAATTGGTTACTCAAAAGAAAGGGGTAAGTTCATGAAGGTCAAATTTGGCCCTATCGCAAAAACAGTCTAAAATGGGATCATGTCGCTGCTTATTATGTCTGTTTATCTAAAGCATACTTTAAAAATGTTATTTTAATGACAAAACTTATTTTTGGACAAAAAAATAATGAAACCGATGAAAAGTCGAGGATTTGTGGAAATTAATTTTCAATTTTTTTTGGTTACGTCATTAATAGAATCTTTCAATGGTAAATGTATGTTTGTGATGCACTTTACCCTATCGTAAAGTTTTATTATTCTATCAGTAGTCTTTGATTGCCTTTTTGGGTCAAAAATTGACAAAATCTGTGAAAAATCGCAGATTTCTGGGAAACTATTTTATATGTGTTGGATAAAATCTTTTAATGTAATATGGAAAAATGTAAAATGTTTTTTAGTGACATGAGACTTTTTTGGTTGAAGAACTTGTCACTGATCACGATATTAGGCAAAAATATCGAAATATGACGGAAAATCGAGGATTTCTGGATTTTAATTTTCAATTTTTTTTGGGGTTAAATCATGAATAGAATATTTAAATGGAAAATGTATATTTGTGATGCACTTTACCTAACTGTAAGTTAAAATGAATGATGCATCAAGAAATTTATATGCACATCTATTTACTTTTTAAGCTTGGAAGAAATAATGAATAAGGAATGAAGTGGATGAGGCCCTACATGGGGTTTTTAATTGTGTTATTATCAGACCGTTTTTGAGATTTTTTTTTATTACTAAAAGATTTTTTTAATGATGATATGACTACCAAACTAAATTTTCGATTATTTGATTGCTGAAAGAAGAAAGAAAGTTTATGGTATAAAAAGCAAATATTTATGATTATGTGATTATGTGTGCAAAAAAGGTGATTATTTAGGACCCCACAAATGTAAGGCCTCGTGGATTTTTGTGTTACTTTCACAAATAAAATGTATTTAAACTAGCGCCCCACGGTTGGGTTAATGTACAGAAGTAAAGTGCTAGTGAAAATCAGTAACAAATATATATAGAACCCAGTGGATATTCTCCAAAAGAATAATATACACTGTACAAAAACATTTGCTGTTTAATAGGCCTGCATAGTAGGGGGATCATGGGGTTTGCGGGTCGTTATTAATCGTGTTTGATACAGCATTATCATTTTGCTCTATGTAAAGAGTAAGGGTTATTTTCTTTCAACGTGTTTTCGTGCTGGAAGGCTGTTATTCACGGTTTTTCATGCAAACTGATAAAAATTGATTGTGCAAGGTATTTTTGATCTTTTTATTTTTCGTTCACTTCATTTTCCCAATCTTCCGGTTACATACTGTAAAAGTATCAATTTTCGCGGTGTAGTCATTTTGCTATTTTCACGGTAAACAATTTTCCGTGGATATAATAACATCCGCGAAATAGTTACTTTTATATTGATTATCACTGGAAAGTCCCCAAATCTGTGGAAAATTATCCTAATAAAAATGTTTCGTACGAGACAAGACATCGACCCCCGTCTTTTTGTGTTAAAGAAGTTAAGACTCTGATTGTTGGCTATTACAAAAGTTCTTTACTTCTGTCGACTTTGACATGTCTCTGGATTTCTAATGAAGAAAAAAAACAACTTTACCATACATAAGCATTTTTTTTTGCCTTGGAATAATACCGGAATTCTAAAGCCTCGTTTTAAAAAAGGCTTCTGTTTATTTTTATTTTCTCAGTACAAATAATATACACAATTACACATGTATTTATAATTTTTGATAATTGAATAGATGTTTCTTTATCATATTAATAATACAAATAAAGTATGGGGAGGGAGATCTGGATATAATAATGAAGCATTCATATGCAAACCGGCTCGGTAATCTAAAGAAGTGAATCATATTTTTTTATGTATCTGGGAAAGGTTGGGGAGGGGGGCTTTTTCAGGACTCCGAGATTGCGCCTAATGAGCTCAGAATTTAGGATTTACATTTTTGGATCCCAGGAACTCTATTACAGGTTTTAGGAATTCAGGATTCAAATTTTTAAGCTAGGGAATTTGTGATTAGGTCTCCCTCCTCCTACCCCCTAAGTACATTAAGAATTGAGAATTTAACTTTTCTTAACTGTTCTTTTGTCAAAAGTTTCAAAATGCTCGTCCGTTTCAGGACCTCGATTCCTTTAATTTTAAAACAATTTCTAAAATCTGACATAAAGCAATCAGGTCGTAATAAAAACTTTTTAAAAAAAAATTTAGTATACTTTCAACTATTTTTGTCATATTATGATCTGTGTTATTGACAATTTAAAAAAAAACTCTCACTGTTGGGGGACATAATTATTCGCCACCCTCAAATAAAATTTGGATACAAGACAATTTTAACAGAAAGTTTAATTTTTGTTGTCAAAATTCCCTATTTACAAATAAAATTTTCTTGTTTAAACAATCGTTACTTAAAAACCACATTCTAATGCAACATTGTATACAACGTCGATTCTGATTGGACGCCGTTGAAAATCTCATGGCAACATCAATTGCAAAATTGATGCTGTAATTAATGTGCAAGTGCAGACGTTACTTCCGACTTTTAAAAAATTGTTGTTTTAAGCGATATTTTGACAGTTGCATTAGAATGGAGATAACTATAATTTGTCGCACCAATTTTCAATTTGATGGTCGGAAATAGCCGTTTAATGCGTCCCCAGTAAACTCAATTTCCCACCATCAATCAAACAATTGATGTTGGCAAGTTATAAAATGCAATACTGTTATCTCTTAAATGACCTGTAAAATATTCATGTTAAATGGTGAAAACTTTATTGAAATCGGATTTTAAATGGCATATTTTTTTTAAAATATGGTTTTATATGAAATATATACTGAAAAATCGTGTGTGGCTAACTGTATGTCTCTGTAAGATGTGTGTGTGTGTCTCTCTCTCTCTCTCTTCGTTAGAACCTCTACATATCATATCATCCATGAAGTTTTTCTCAAATCTACTGATGAAACTTATTACCATTATGACGAATATGTTACCACATACCAGCAGGACCTATAAATCAAAAGTCGATTTTAATCACGACAGGTCTAAAAGCTATTAAAAATGATGACAAGTTTTTAAAATTAAAGACTGTTTTCTATGTTTAAACATTTTTGCATAATTTTCATTATTATTATTATTTTCATTATTATTATTATTACACATATTTTTAATAAGTAACAAAAAAATTTTAAATTTTCTTAAAAGTCTTTAAATGAACAAGGGAGGTAACTCTATATAGACACTGGAAATATAAAATACCACTTTTCTAACCGAAAAATACTTTTTTAGTATGTCCACACACAAGGGCACCGTTGAAATTTTGCTCAGTTTTGCAAAATATTATAACACATATGTACTTTAAATCTCAGCGATGTCCTTGAGTGTTGACAGTATGAAATCTTCAATAGAAACTGCAAATAACTGCAAATTCGAGCTTTTTGGTTTGTTGTTCATGGTTTCGACGTATGTTATTTCACACAAAATGTATCTTCTGAACAGAAAAAAAAATGAATAATTTGAAGGTTCCAATTTAGAACCTTCTTTCCATGCGAGCATGCAAATTTTTTTTCAAATTAGAGACCAAAAAGCCATCTTCGTGAACCTACCCCTTTGTTAAGTAGAGTTGAACACACCCCTAACACACATCTGTGTGAAATTTCGGCAATATTCAATACCCTTCAATCGAACAGTGAATATAGTTTGTTTGAAGGGTAATCCAGCAATTTCCGTGAATAGATAAGATCGTTAATTATTTTCAGTTATTTATTTTTTAACACTGTAAGTTGTCGTTAATCCATCTATATTTTGAAGCCAGAAAAGGATGACCAGTCCGAATTCAGGAATCTTCCATATCCACCATGAGCTCTGATCCATGAATTATCTCCCTTTAACATCTTGACTGCCACTGATTTTCCCGAGGCCATATAATTTCCTACCGTTCTAGCATCAGCATATGACCTAGCAATAATATTTCCATTTATTACAAACTCAGAAAAGAAATATAAACCCGGTTGTACGAGAACATCCCAGCTGAAGTTGTAAAGACCCTCTTCTGGGCTAGTAAATTTACCCGTTGATGCATTATAAGCTCCTCCTTCGTTCAGAACTACTTTGTCATATATTACTGTAGCAAAGCTGGGAAGGTTTTGCTTGGTACTGGTAAGTTCTGCATGGAAAACCACTTTCTTTCTATCTGAGAAGAGAATAAAGTACATGTGTGTCATTTATAAGCGAGTGAAGCGAGCTCTTTATGGTATAACGTTCCAATTTTTTTTCGTTCAACCGGAAACATTTAAATCATGTGACTAGACAAATTTCAACTTCCGGCTTTAATCTCGGATACGAGATTGGTCGAGACCATTCATATGAAGCAAGTTCAGTTCAACTAAACATTAGTATATCATTTTTCTAATTAAAGAAGGATTTTGAATGAAAATAAAATAAAGTATATGGCCTCGTTAAGTTTTGGAAAGATCAGATGCTGATTATCTCATATGACTTTTCCCAAACTTCAGAAGAATGGACACGGACAGATCTAATTCCGGATTTTAATTACCTTCACTCGCTTTTCTCGGGCCGTGTCGGTCTCATATTAAGATCAAGTTACATCATTAAGCTTAGCCTTAGGTTTATTATTGCAAAATTTTTTTAAATTTCTGTCTGCAGCTTAAACCTCCAGTCAGTCAGGTAACAAGAAACATCGATAGATTTTACTATGTCCTTATTTACTCTATTATTATGGTAATTGGTATTGGCCATTATTAATACTGATTACTCGTGTGTCATTGTGTTGAAATAACACAGGATCACAGGCCCACAATCTTGAAAAAACTCTTGAGGTCAACCAAAACTGTACTTTAAAACTAGATCTGTCCAGTTTAAAAAAAATTCAGATTACGTTGTATAGTGTTGTCCATCAGAAATTCTTTGTTGTATAGATCTGGACAGCATGTCCAACTGTAGAATTTTTGTACACTGTTACTGATGTACTAATGACAGAAAATGTAAAATTAATTGAAATCACGCATCATAAACGTGATTCTGATTTATTACACTATGCTAAATAAATAATTGTGGTTCCAGACCTATGTTGAAAGAATTCCAGTAGGTTGGTAATATACTGCTATTTTGTTGTTCGCTGTAGTAGTCTCCCTTATACCAAAATTAAAAATTCAAAAAGCAAAACTAAAAAAAAATCTTAGCCAAGAGTATTTTTTAATACAACAGGTCCCTGTACTAATGCACTAATTTTCACATCAATTAATTTAAGAGATAACTATACTGTATTTTCTGAGTTGCCGCAGTTCAATTGGGGATTTGACCATCAGATCCCAAATGACCCCTGCCACTCATTATATGTGGATTTGATGAAAGGTCATCTAATAAAAAATGGTGTTACATGTCACACTTCATCAGAATTCATTACAAACCAAAATACTTACTAAAGGTTCTAATGTTGCTAAGTCTTTTATTTTGTTTCCACTCAGACTTAAGTGTGTAAGATTTGTACATGCCGATAAATTATTGAGACCGCATGATATTCTGTTATCACTTAATTCCAACTGAAATGAAAAATAAAATCAGTAAATATGAAGGAAAATCAGTCATATGCATATCTTTCAGTTGTGACTATTTTTAATTTTCTTTAGCTAACATAATAACAAATTTGTCAACTATACACCACTCTGACGATGTGAATACTGGCCTCCAAAACATTTTACAGGCAATTAGATAAATGGTAGGTTGATTCTTTAGCTAGTTCGTCTTTTGCAAAACTTCTCCTAGCATCTGGTCTGAATTTGATCAAGTTTAAGAGCCTGGCAACCTACTTTGCAAACAGTCCTCGAAATAAGAACCAGTCCATTAGCCCCAGACTGGTAAAAATTTGTTCAGACCAGTAATTTTTTTTACCCCTTTATTTATGACGTATATATGATACATGAATATATGTCAATATTTTGGCTTGGAACTGGTAAATCCAAATTTTCATTTCAAGGACTGCACAAATAGTGTTGTTACATTGTACTTGGGATATGTATGGTAATAAATGAAACCTACATCTGCACTGCAGTAAATTTAAGCTTCAAATCCCAAGGGTACTGCAGCTTTCACCAACAAGAACTACTGCAAGCAAGGCTCACAAAGTATACCCCCACTCCTGACCTTGACCTTGATGGCTCAGCCAGGGGGTTGTTCACGACACATTGTCTCAATGTGGTTAACATTTGTACATAGTATTAATAAAATTGTTTGATTGGTTTAATAGTTCTAGAGCGGAGATGGAAGTGGACGACGACGCAGTGAAACCAGTATAGCCCCCCTACAACTTCGTTGTGGGGGGTACAAAAACATCTTGAAGCACTGTACAGATATCCTTTTTAGACAGGTCTTTGTATACTTAGTACATAAGCAGTTTAATAAACAAAATTTCGCTAATCAGCATCCAGTTTTCTGGATTAAGGCTTTGGGTAAGTGGTTAAAGTAGACAAATGAAATTGTAGAAAAACTAGAGACCACAGTGCACGCACATACACTAAATCTGAACTTATTTCCATTTTTTTTAAAGTACAAGTAAATCTTAGTCACAATAATCCTTTCTAATAAACAACACAAATACATACTTTTTTCAAGTTTGGTAGATTTGGAAAATTCTTTAATGAGGTCAGTCCAACATTGATTAAACTCAGTGAATCCAGTATTGAAAACTCATCTCCAAGCCCTTCTACTTGTGATGCACGACTGTTATCCAAGTTCAGTTCTTTAATCTACAAAACATGAATCACAAATACAAAACTTTAAAATCATCAAAAATAATTACATTATACATGATACTTCAAGACCTCAATTAAATTCAGTCAATCTTTATACAAAATGTACATGTATAAACTATTTATAGATAGCCATGAAAAATTTGTATTTCCAAGTGAAAGAACTTGATATTTCACGGTGGTAATGTCACAATAAGAAAAATAACTCGACAGCCTTTCAAGGCAAATGGTAGTATAATTCAAATTCAGTCTAGTCATTCCGAAGGTTCATAGGACATTGGCAAAAGTCCAGTAATAATTGGTCTGGTCCAGTGAAAGATTTTAATGTGACATAGCGCAAGGATAAATACAAATAAGATTTTTTTTATTAAAATAACACCGTGAAACAGAAAAAGACAAATTACTATAACCTGGTCCTAATGTTAAGGAAGCATGTGTAATTATTTAAAAATCCAGTATATTCTGATCATACACATTTATGAATTATTCTATCTTTGAGATGTACAGAAGAAAAACAGTTGTAAGAAATGAATGTTGGCACATCAAACAGTTGATTATCATCATGATCTACATTGTGATTTATGTTTATAAATGGTCGACATGATGGAGCATCACAGTCTGCCAGTATTCACCATCAGATGGTGTTAAAGACCACTATATCGCATGGCCTAGCATGGCTAACCGTCACATTACTCTTTAAAACTACCTAACACAGTACATGTATATAGTGGTGAATGTGAAAAGCAGATGTGATCTGTATTATAAAAAAATATGTCAATATTTTGGGTTCGAACCAGTAAATCCAAATTTTCCAGGCACTGCTTACTCACCCAGAGCACCTGAGTGCACTTAAGGTTTTTGTTGTGTTCAGTGTTGCTCATCCTCATTTTTAGTTTTTCTTGTGTCTTTGATGTTTGTCTGTTCCACATCATTTGTTATGGTTTCTAGACACCCACCTATTGGCAGGGTTTGATGTAGCTGTAGTGGTCCTGACTTTCCTTCCACAGTAAATCTGGTAGTCACAATATAGCTGAAATATGTTAACGGAAAGTGATGATAGACCATAACATCCAATCCATCCAATCAGATTTGAAGGTTAATGTACATTTGAGAAGTTCACATCAGCAATTTCATATTTTGATTTAAAACCACTCACCACTGTACAAAAGGTCTAAATATTTATGGTTTATTAATAGTCATAAAATGACAGTCAAAGCATGTTAAATTGTACCTGAAATATTAAAATAATCATCAACCAAGCAAACCACTTATGGTAGGATAGAATATTAATGGACATCCAAACATAAGCTGCAGAATCTGAAAGTATTCAGTGACTATCTCCTTGTACATTTGTAAGTAGACATGTAAAGCACATATGTATATAAATTGTCTAAATGGAAACAGCATACATACCGGTATTAAAGAATGTATGAATAAAAGTTTTGAGTTATTTATTTTGATCATAGGTGGTGTTATTATCGATCTGCCAGTATAGACCTGCTTGATTGATTACACTTTATTAGATACCAAGTGATCAGTATGAAAAGATCTGTGTCATGGAATAGAAGATCCTGTATAATACAAGTTCCAAATGGAACATTTGTTCGAAATGTATATCTGCTCATATCGATCCATTTATAATTAGGTACAACTTTTATTTTTTACAGCCGCTACACTTGAATATAAGGAGGGTATTATCGTCCAGATCTGATCGTGTAAAATGCATGGAATTACATCCAAATGAGCCATGGATGATGGCCAGTCTCTTTGATGGCAAACTTCTTATTTGGAACATTGAATCTCAGGTATAATAAATAAATGATTTTTTTCCATTTCAGCCACTTCGTTTGGATATAAAGCGGAAGTTGTCAGCTCGGTCTGATCGTGTAAAATCAGTTGATTTGCACCCAACCGAACCATGGATGTTAGCTAGTCTGTACAATGGAAATGTACACATTTGGAATTTTGAATCACAGGTATCACAAGGGAAAGGTTCTTAGGCTAGCATGTCCAAAAGGTGTATGTGTTGCATGTCATTTGTTTTGTCTGTACATTCCTCCCTTTTGTTTTGTACATACACCTTTTTGTGTTGAGGATAGTAGAATATTGGTCGTGTTTCATCTACCATTATATTGACAACTAAATACCAAATGTTGAGAGAAGGCCATAATATTATACAATAGAAAAATTGCTACTTAACTGTACTTTCTAAAAAATGACAAGCTTTTTTTTCAAATGGTATTGGGTGGGGTCTCCTTGACTGAGTGGTCTACATTCTGTAGGTACAAGTTATTACATCTGTTATTGTGTCAGCTCTGGAATTGTGATCTTGAGACTCCAACCTAATTGACAAGGATTACCAGTTTTACTACAGAAGGTTAGGAGGATCTCATTATGTACTATGCCCTCCTCCCTAATTTTAAACTGGATTCTATATTGGCTGAAAGTGTTGTAAAAACCCATTCAGTCAGTCAGATGGTATAGACAACATGGACAACGTGTAGACCCTCTATACTGATTCTGTATGATATAGATCGATAAAACTTAAACTACAGGGATTGGCCTGACTCCAGAAACCTTGCACCAAAAAAAAATAGCCAACTGCCAGATTTGGTCACCAATTTTAGAAAGAGAGCAATGTATATTAATTAAAGAGATACAAAAAAGTTTTGCATTATTATGCCTAGTGTATTGATGTTGTGTATTGACTACATCTTTAACTTAATTCAAATACTTACCACCTTCACTTGTAGATGTACTGTTAGTTTCTATAGATTTATATTTTAAATAGATCTACATGTTTTTTTAGCTATCTTATAGTTTGGTATTTCTAAGATGAAATATAACTCTGAAATTCAAATATAAAAACTTTCAACTTTTCCAAAATATTTATTCTAAAAAAGCCTTTAAACCCATATGAAATCTTTCAGATATCTATTTTTTTTCACTTCAGAGCAATGACAACTGGATATAGGCATACTTCATATATTCTACTATCCTGAATACAGCCCTACAAATCTAACAATATATACTAATGTTATACCTCATATACAATTTGAATATTCAACCAGTATATACAGTAGGTACACTGGTCATTGCACTGTTTATCCCTGAAGCATTTGTTGAATTACATGTACATGTAAATTACTGTTGATATACATGTCATACGTGTAGACCTTGAATTGACAAAGATTACTATCAGACAATTGTATCTTGTTTAGGAATGAGCTATGGATACTTGTTTGGATGAGCCAAATTTGTAAATTAATTATTGTGTCGGATGCAAGTTTCAGAAAGAGTTCCAATGCTTATATTGACCATTTAAAAAGTATTTATAAATCAACCAAGGCATGTGAGGACCATGCAAGTCCAAAGGTTGGAAATAATGAAACACTATACAACAAACTGTAAATTATACAGGTACAGGTGTTCAGATGTGAAATGAACAATGAAATTATGAAAAATCCTTTATTTTTAATGCTTGATACATGTAAAAGGTTAGAGGGCATCCATAGCATAGTGATCTGATAACTCATAACCACTTGTTTTAAAATCTCGCCTACTTCATGTCTTGTTTACTACAGAGTTAAATCTAGGCTGACCCATTGGGCCATTTTTGCAATTTATTTGATGCTGGCCCACTTATGTGTGCCATAGCAATGCAAAAAACACAAAGACATGTTTTTCAATGTTTTCTGTACCATCCAATATTTCATTATTAAAAAACAAATGTAATCCTATAAAGAATTTTATTTGTGTTTTAAAATTTGATCTATTATTTGTACTGTGGTGTCAAACAAGGAACAGTTCTTTGTGCACATGTATTAAGTTGTATTTACCCACCATTGCATTACTGCAGAAGTTCGGTCTTGTTTCTGTTTGAAAGAGTGTTACATGGAGTTTTTGGATTTTTTTCCCTGGTTAAATAATAAGACTCAAGTTTTAAGAAACAAGAGTAATATCACTGTGTTCTCGCTAGTCAATTTTAAAGATCAAATTTTTAATGCAGTGTTTTGAATATGAAGTGCCTTTTCCATTATTAATTTCCATGATTTCCGGTTGTCAAAATGTTAAAATCAAGTCAGAATTGGTGATTTCTTCAGAAAAGTCCAATATGATAATCAGGATTTATATTCATGAAGATTGATACATGTATTACGGAACTAATCTGTAATAAAGATGTTAATTGGCATATACGTGTACTGTGTTTTTATTCTCTGGTCTTGTAAAAGCTCAAGTTGGCCCCTTTTGGTCATGTTGATAGGCCATTGGACCATTTTTCCTACATGTACATGTACCTACAGTTATGGTTTTCACTGGTGAGCAGGTTCATTGGCTGTGCTCTCCATTCCATGCAGTCACAATATAACTGCACAATTGTTGGAAAAGACCATAAACACAACCTAACAAAAATAGCTTTATTATTATAGTACTTATTAATATACACAATCATTTAAAAAGTTATGCATTGCTTAATAATGCTTCTGACTGCTGTATTTTTATGCCCCGCCTGCGTCAAGCAGCGGGGCATATAGTGTTTCGGTCTGTGCGTCCGTTCGTCCG
>JAOXYJ010000005.1:189853-200274 GCA_028566555.1 Lithophaga nigra
GTCAAACAGGAAGTGGACATGCGACAGATTGGAAACTGCGTTACACGATACAGTTCCCCATACTGATGCTTTGTGCCCAATATCAGGAAGCTGGTCTGAGTGGTTCCTGAGAAAAGTGTGACTGAAATTATTTTATGACGCCGACGCCGACGTCAGACGACGCAGACGTCGCATAACGCAGGCGACACAATAAATATGGTATACTAACTGAGGAATCCTTCAGATTATCTAAACACACTATGTATGTAACATTTCACTATGATCAAATATCACTTACTTAATACAATTCCATATAAAAATCAGGCATTCGGACTGTAGGACTGCCACGTTTTGAAAAAAAATGATGACCATTCATTTCAATTTTCACAAGATCGGCCATCAGCAATTTCAAAATTCACAATCGTACTATGAGATTACCTTGCTCATTCTCGATACAGGACAAATTTTATGTGCTTCATGTAAATAATTGGAGTCTGTAGAAATCACTACTATGTTCCTTAACTGCAGCTGTTCTAATATATTCTTGGTAAAAAATAACAACATAAAATTCCCCATTTGAAATACTTAGTATTTCTTTCTGAATATGTAGAATATCATTATTTTCTGTGCTAGTGATATCTACCGTCAGCCTGATTCTTCTATGGAAAAGTACTTAACTAATAGTAGTTCGATAAATACTGCATTGTTGTATGTTCTTTTCGTGCAAATAATCTACGGTTTCTTTGATGAAAAGTGAACTCCAAATATGTTCTGCGACTTTTTTAAGTAATGTTACAAATTTTAAAGGGTTTTCGTGATTATTTTGAACTTGGCATCGCTTGTAGTTTTCAAATCACTACGAAAGTCTTCATCTGCTCCCGGTAATGTGATATTTTGGCAATTTAGCAGTGTGATACTGCAAATATTTCCACGAACCTACTGATGGTATGCAGGTCCACGCATGACAAAATCTCACTTTTCTTCCTTATAGACTTGACTGACTTGTTAAGTGTTTTGGTAGAAATGATTTACTACGTCGGAAATACGTACAAAAAAAAACTGATAACTCTGTAACATAATTGATTATCCTATAAATGTTCCAAAAGAAAATTCGTTGTGTGAATTTCGGTTTTTTCCCCGTGGTTAACTTTTCTTTTGTGCTGTGTATTGTCTAGTTTTGTCAGAATCTTTTTTTCGATTACTATTGTTTCTGAACTGTTGACTTGTGACATGTATAAACCCGTTTCTAATTATATATGAAGTCTAACTTACAAACGTTTTCATTTTTCAGGCAATAACAAGCGTTGATAAACAAATATGTGTCGCCTAAATGAAGAAACTTTTGGACACAATACTTAATAAGTTTAAAATAAATACTTTAGAATGATTTTACGGAATTTTGTAGTATTTCATGTAATCGTCATGTAAACTTGACATTGCTAAATTGGCTGTGAGAGAATGAATTTAAGGTCAGGTGATACACGGCACCTGATATACTCAATTTATGCAACTATCAAGAGCAATTACTAAGAAACATATCTAATCATCAAAAACTTCAGCTCATGCCAGACTGACATGAACCCTTTAAATTCGATTCACATCAAATAGTTGATGTCCAAGAATGTGACCAAATCACAAAAGCTTGACATTAGTCGCATAAATTTGACGCTGAAGCCAAGGTCATGTAATATATAGTTGACTGACAATTACACATCATAAGCCATCTATGGGTCCAATTTTATTAACCTACCTAACCAATTCTTAAGATATACTCCTCTGAATTAGAAGTATATGCCGCATCCAGAGGAAAAGCAATCCCTATGTTTCGCCTTCAGCATCTGTTTTTGTTTTGTTATTTTATTTTTTGTTTCTTTTTATCAACATAACTCTCATTTAAATATCTGTTTACCTCTGTCCTCAACTTCATCCAGTTTCATACTGTCTTTTTCTTCTAGTCTTTGAAAATGAAATAAAAGTACTAATTTTCTTATCGGCAAGCAAATTAAGAGGGCGGTGGCATTAAAGAAATTTGCCAACGCTACAGCTGGGTCCCTATATGGTGGTCCAGCATTAGTTGAGACTACCATCCAGACCAGGAAACATCCTGCCGTGCATACACATGATACAAAGATCCACCTGGATTCGAAATAGTTACTTTCACTGTCCCACGCAAGGGCGGCAAATATGGCGGTGAGAATAACGATGAAAATGACCAAAATCATGGACATCACTAGTGCATAGTCATATCTGTCCACAGGATCACACCACATCCAATCATTTATTGGACTGTCGGACTGGCGACTTGCAGATGGATGTTCTAGAATCAACCATTCAATGGGAATTATTAACTGTACACAAACAATTCCGAGAGCACTCATGAAGAGAGAACACGTACTCGTAAGACCAGAGTATTTTCGAACACTGTACTCTACATCGCTAAATCGCCAGTTGTCGATGGCCTTAACTAACAGAGCAGCGAAGACTACTGCATACACGACACCCATTACGAAACGTCTAGCTCCGCATGTTGCCGTTGATGCTGGTAAGAAGAAAGCAAAGTTTACCGCATAGATTCCTAATATTCCAACCAGCATCATGAATCCAAGAATAGTTGTACCACCTCTTACCGGGTAGGAAATCAGGAAGTATGCAAATACAAAAATACCTATCAACAGCCCAACACATGTTGGTACGGCCGTAGCAATTGCCCAGATTGGCCAGTTATAATGCAGACTATATTCTATTTGACCAGAATCCGTTTCAGCCTTGTCGTAGAACAAGTAGTTTCGGGGTTCTTCTGCCTTCGTGCGATTTGATGTCTGAGCCTGTGGTTGAATATTGAAAATAGAAGAATCGCAATTACAGAAACCTCCAACAGGACACTGAGAGGTGAAAGCTGTCTTGTAGCTCTCGTAAGAGTCCATTGATACAGCTCCGTCACCAAGGACGGTACCAACCTTAAACAAAAAAGATATAAGTATTAATGTACAATTAACCGTATTTGTATAATGAAAAAAGTTTATAAAATTTACTCGAAGTCTCTCCCCATCGTGCCAAACTCTGGCTAATGATAGAGGCTAACGTCAATGAACCCGATCTTACACCGGTGTTGAGTGAGATTTTCCGTTGTATCCCGGTTTTGATGGAATTTTATATTATTCTGTTTTTAATTTTCTCTGTTGTTTGTGTTATTGCTTTTGTAGTTTTTGTTTTTGTCTCGTTATTTGACCTTAACTACGAATTTTACTCCTTGAGTAATTTTCCAAGGTTCTCCTTTAGAATACAGAATCAAGTTATGTCGAAAAGAGAGGTCGCTCCATATACGTATAAATAAATATATAGTTTTCCTTCTACTGCAATTTATTATGTTGGAAGTTCTCACATTTAAATTCTTATAGAATGTGACATGTACCACCATTTTTGATTGAAGCACGTACTCAAATCCAAGTTGATCGGTCGGAACCATTGATTGAAAGCGTAATTTTCACTGCGTTTTCTGTTCTATATTGAAACAGAAATAACCACTATGCTAATTTAATCCAGAACTGGTTCCGCTGCATAAATATATAACTGCATGCTGCAAATTTCAATATACCGTATAAGTGGTACTTCTCGTGGGACCAAAGTTTTGTGAAAATGTTTAAAAAGGGATATATCCATTTCGCGGCAAGAAAATCTGGCGAATTGTTCGTTTGTGTAATACGCAATGAATGCATGTTAATTTTACGCGGACATTATTTTTCGCGCATGAAATGTCCTCGCCAAAATAACCACTTGTACGGTATCAAAACAGGTAGACTATAACACCATATTGGAGACCAATCTTATGCTATTATTTGTGTTGTAACACGGAGAACTTTCTATTTTAAGCATTATGACGTCATGCAGTTAGTGGAAACATAGAACGTGTCTATCATACGGAGGTACCGGGATGCTTTCAAGCAGTTTTCGTTACTAATTCCTTGGATATGTATGCATAAATGTACTCCTATATCGTAGGCAGCCATGCATAACTACCATTTGCATATAATGATGCGTAGCCTTTGACTCCTAACGATCGATATTGGGGTTTTTGTATTATATCATTTTTATTCATGATTTATTCTTTCCTTTTCTCGCTAGTAAAATAGTACTAATATATGATTTAAAAAAGCACTTTAAGCTTCAATTTATATTTGTCCATAAAAGTCATTTATCGAACTTTTCAGACTATTTAAGATTTTTCGTTTAGATTGTTTGGCAATATTCTATAAATTTGTCTTTTATAAGTGGAATCGAGGAACCTAAACATACAACCACAAATTATCGTTTCCACCCTGATTGCATATGAAAAAGTGTAAATAGTGTGTAAAGATGTGAAATGGTTTAAATGGAAAACATTGATAGCCGGTTTTGGCGCTCTAGTTACAGAAAATGTACTAACCTGTTTGTAGAAATGATTTCCAGGCTCCATTACGTAGTTGTTAATCGTGTAGCCAACATCCCAGTACCTATCGGAGTTGAATTGCAAATTAAACCCATTTGCCACTTGATACTGTGTTTCAAGCAATTTTTCAAACAGCAATTCCCAGTTATCTAAATTCTCAAAACATTCACGGAATGTTGACAATGCCGAGCAACGACTGTTCTTTGTTTTTTCAATAGCATCTGCGGCAGCGTAAGTTGCAGCAACAGTGGTGTAAACAAAATGGTCGTCAATATTCAACATATTTGTTGTAATTGTTTCTGTTTTGTCACAAAGTGGATACTGCGTGAACACCACCTGAGCTTCTGGAAGCTGACACTTGTGGATTGTTTGGTAAAATTCGTGAAACCAATCGTCTGGAATATTTTTATGATTGTTGTATGTTAATTCAGCTATATACTCGTCAAATGCAGCAACAGAAGTATGGCGTAAGCCTATTGTTATTGCTCCCATAACGTCGTGTTCGAATCCAGCAACAACACTGTCCGACGTACCCCATATTTCCGTACCAATCCAAATAAATTTGTCAAGAACACCGAGTTCTTTTGCAGCTAAAAGAATTGGTCTAGGCTCAAGAGTTACCAATACAACAACATTTGCACCCTGTTGTGCAGTCAGTTGGTTAATAACCAATTTTGCTTCTTCTGTGTCTGTTGGATACGATATTGGTACTGACAAACCTATGCATACACCTTTCTGATTTGCCTGTTTTTCCAGTTCATTCGCACCAGAAACACCGTAGGTCTCGCGAGAATATACTACAGAAACGTATGTCCAGTTTCTTTGCTTAAGGATTTCTGATATGACCTTCATTTGCTTATCATCTGGTGGAACGGTTCGTGCAAAATAAGGGTAATTCTCCTTATTGCTCAGAGCAACAGACGATGACATTGATCCTACAAGTGGTATTTTAAGAGGGGCTAAAATTCTGTTAGCAGCCATTACGTTCGTGGAAATGGTAGTGATGACACCGCCAACGGTTGAATTGTTTATTATGTAATTTCCAAAGTCTGTTCCCGTATTACATAATGAACCGGTCGATAATAGATTGTAGAGGTCCTGATCGATACGTAAGCTGTTTGTACATGTATCAAGAAGCAAACCATGGAGTGCCCATGGTCTGGGTGACAATTTCTGCATTGTGAAGAAGAAAGCTAAACCCCGGTAAAAATCTTCCATATTCAAACTTCCGCAACGATATGGATCTGTTCCCGGAAAATGAACGGGTAATAAAGCAACGAGTGTTGCTGCATTTGGATCTGTAGTTTCATCATACATATATCGATTACTGCTGTATCTGAGGGTTGGACATTCGGAACATGCGTCGGCGCGATTGCAACTTCCGTCCCATTGCGGAGAATAACTATCTACTGTCAATTGTTTGTCACTAGAATAGGTTCCAATCTGTGTAAAAATAAAATACAAGGATGCTAAGCTAAAGGAAAAGCAATTACGTATATAATAGCAGCTCTAGCTAAAGGGAATGTCTCTGATTAATATTAGTTTTAACAACTTTTCCAATTCTAACAACATGCCAACATCATGCAAAATTCTCTGTTTTCTTGTTAAATAATAGTATCTGAAACATCATGCAAAATTATGGTTTTTTTTTCAAATAATAATTTCTGAAACTATTGAATTATTGCTTAACTGAATGACGTTCTGATAAAGTATTAAATGCGAAAATGCCTAACATGAATACCCCTTTAACAGCTTTTAATGGTTAAAAAAATCTAAAGTCGAGAACTCAAGCCCATCCCAGAAAATGAGTTGTTCATAAATGCAACATAAATTATATTATATTTATTTATTCATCCTATAAATAACTTATATGATATAACATTCTTATCAGAAAATGAACTTGGTTTCCATGTTTCCCAAATATCCTCTGCAACAATTTGTTAAGAAATATTTGGCCTATATGTTGACTTTCTAAACCTGCGGCAATTCTTTCAAAATATTACTATAAGTAACCCTCAAATAGAGTGTTTCTACGAAGAGCAATATTTAAGCCATGCATCGAGAGCACCATCTACCATAAGGGCATAGAAACAGTGCAAGGTTTGGGTGTAAAAATACCTTTTTATAGTAGTAAGCCAATTTATCACCCTCCATTCTCGTGGAAAGAGAATACATCTGATATCCTTTATTACCATCTCTCTTGCTTGTGAATGTGAATTCTGAACCCGTTGGATCATTGAACGTAGCCTTCAGGATATTGTTCATTAAAATATCACGTCGGTTTGCATCATTTCTGAACTTTTCACATACGGTTGAATAGTCATCGCCACACACATTCTTCAGTGCAGAATCAATACCAATGGCGGCCGCATAGACAGAATTGATTACGTGCAAAATTCCCGGATCTTGAATGTAATTTCTTTGTGCAATAACAACTTCAGATAACGATGCACACTGGACAGAATGTCTGCCGTCAGGAACTGTAAGATAACAGTCTACCATATCTTCATAAAACTGTGGAAACCATGGATTCTGGGGATAATTACCAGGTGATTTCGTGCTTAAATATGTATCAAAGTCGCCTATATCAGCTGATTCTAGTGACCAAGTAACGGCGTCTTTCGCAAGATCTTCAACTCCAGAAATGATTCCCAAATTGTTTCCCCATGTTTCGGATCCCAGAAAATGGTATTTACCAACTGCTGAAGGATTACGTCTGATAGCCTGGAACAAGGCATTTATGTACCCAGTGTCTGCAAATATCACAACTGTATTAGCAGTGGGCTTTTCTAGCATAGCTGAAACAACCTCATTTGAACTTTCACTTGTAGCAGTACCATTGTCTGGAAATTGAATCATCTGCCCAATACAGATTTTACTTTCTTTTGCCAGATTTTGAAATGCCATAGACCCCAGTCTTCCATAATTGTTCGGCGAATAGACAACTTGAACATAGCGTATATCAAAATGGTCCAAAAACCGAATAATTGATTCTGCTAAATTGTCATCAGCAGGAACTGAACGCATAAAATACGGGTATCTGTCCTGGTCCGATAAGGCTATACTTGTAGAGGCATAACTTATTTGTGGGATTTTCAGGGATTTTAAAATCCTTGCTAAATACAATGAACTGTCACTGGAGTAGCTGGCAATATAAGCACTGATGTCATCTGGGTCAATTGTATCGCCATTTTTGCTCAAAGGGATTAATCCGTTGTGAATATCGGAGACAGTATATCCAGTTTTTATCGCACTTTCACAGGAATCCAACCCGATACCACCAAGTTTAACATTCTTTAGAATGTTTGAAAATGGTCCTGATTTGTCGTTTACTTTACTAATGGCATAATGGAACGCTTCTAATAGTTGGAAGCCATGTAGTGTCTTAATGTTTCCACAAGAAAAAGTACTAACATCTCTTTCGTGAACATCAAAAACGCCTAGAAATACAAAGACAAAAGTAGTAAAGAATGGTATGCTCATAACTAAAATATTTTACATCGAACTTAATATTATAAACCTACAGACCTATTTTTTTTTCTCTTTTAGTAACAGTAAATTATTGTTACGTATAAACATGGTGTTTAGCGTCAATTCGTGGCCATTCTACCATAGATTTTTGTTTGGCTACGCTTTAATGCCATATTCAGCAACTTGTCCGACATATTGTGTCAAGTCCCTGAAGAAACCACTGACAAATGACTGATATCACATAAGATTAAAGCTTAGCACCACTTTCTATTAATTGCTAAGATACAAAGGCACAAACCTAGTGGTAATATACTGGTAATCTATATTAACACAGACTATAAAAAAGATAACATTTTCGCATACTGTAGGTGTTCCAACAGAAGATTTAAATTCGTCCTAACTCAGAGCCAAATCCCACAACTATAATGTTGACACGTGGATAGATACGACTAACTACTTCACTTGATTCGGCCAGCAAGGCCCATATGACATTATAACATTTCTCAGGAATGATAAATCATATAACAAGTAACTCAGCAAATCCGTCCATTTTCAGATTCTGTTATAGGCACTCGTACGATGTATACAAAAATATACATATTTATATAGTGTATCTGAGAAAGTAATGTTTCTCGTTTTTGCAGTTTGGTTCACAAATGCGATTAATAAAAAAAACAATAATATAAATGGATTCAGATGGTTTGAATAAAAAAAAAAGAACTAAGCCTCATCAATATAATAATTAGGCATGATTTTCTCACGAAAATATTGAACAATGAGAGCAATTTTATGATGAGTACACATCATTAAAATCATGTTAATAAATTTAAAAGAAATATATATTTGATTGGGCATTTACAGTCTATAAAAATAACATACCACCAATCAAAATATCTCCTGGTATATACGAAAATTCCATTTGACTTTGAATACAAACATCACAAGGAGCTGCACAAGATGACTGTGTTCCTGGGAACAAATTTGATAATCCACTATCTGATATCTGAAGCGATGCTCCGGCAAATTCACCAACCTATTAAATAAATTAATAGCATATTTTATATTTACAGTTAGTGAAACAGTAGAAAGGTTTCAGGATCATTTTCCCTTCCTTTCTAGCTAAAATGTTGAAAAAAAATCCAATCAAAATTAGCCGCAAATTGCAAACTTGTTAATTTTATTCCTTTTCAATTCTGTTATAAAACTCCATCATTCCCAAAACCCTGAATCTGTGCCTATATTTAAATTTTGAGTTTATTTTATACGAATGTCAATGGTTCTCCTATAATAAATTCTTAGAAAAACCCTGACTGAACATGATTTTATTGCTAGATTCTACCAACAAAACCAGTACTTAGTTTCAAAATTGCAACATAAACATTTAATAGTAATACTATCAAGTTGCACAGTGTTTCAGCGTTTAGTAACTCTTCCTTAACGTTTCTTTTTGACAGGTAAATTTTGTATTTTGTATAATCCAAATCCTAAAATTTACCTGGAAACATTTACCAAACTAAATTATTAATTTAATAGCCGACAACCAATTAACCCTTTCACTGTAACTAAGATTCTTAAGGATCTACGATTACGAGTATGTTCTCCTCAACTAAGGATTGGCCACAGTTGTAAATAAAGACGAAGAAACTTCCATCTAATAAAGAGGAAAGTCACAATCCTTTAATTGCTATTGTGCATCATGTGTATCAACTTACTGTTTTTAAAGTTGAACCATCATAGTAAATGAGGTCCATTCCTGTATTACCCTCTCTGTCTATGTACCGGAAATTAAAATCTGACGGATCTTTGAATGTCAAGGTCTCCATCTTCTGCATAATGACTTCATTTATGTTATTCGTGACCAGAAAGTTACTGCATACGTCTGAATAATCATTTCCACATTTCTCTTTTAAGGTCATGTCCAGTGCAGCAGCGAATGAGTAAACAGCATTTATAGTTGGTATGACGTAATTGTCTTGTTTGATTGCAGCAGACCATGCAGCAAAGGTTTGAATGTTGCTACACTGTACCCCATACCTACAAACAGAAAATATGTCAACAATAAAATATAAACAGAATACATTTCTGATATTTTCTACTACTGAGAAAAACTTGGACTTCATAATTTTAATATTATTACTCCGTAGAGATTAAATAATTTTTTTATTTGGAAACTCTTTTCTATGCACCTCGAAAAAAATTTTCGGAAGTATATAGTCGTCGTTTTGTCCGTCCGTGTGTCCGAAACAAATATTTTTCGAATAAAAACTTGAGTTTCCCATTATTGATCAAATGAAACTTGCACAGATGAAAGATAGAGGAAGAGAAAGAAACCTCTTAATTTTGAGGTCAATATGTTAAAAGTCAAGGTCACTGCTACTAAAAATAAAATTTTCAGTAAACTTTTGGTTTCCGGTTGGTAACTTTAGTTCCTTTGTTAATTTTAAACCAAAATTATATACATAAAAGATATGGAAAATACGAAGAATCCAACTGATTTGGGGTCAGTAAGTCAAAGGTCAAGGTCACAGTTGCTATTTGAGTTTCC
>JAOXYJ010000005.1:395029-405703 GCA_028566555.1 Lithophaga nigra
ATTTTGACGTCACAATACAGATTTTGTAACGTCACAATGTTCAACGACGCGATTTACGCCGATTGACCCCGGGTCAAACGGAGTAATTCATTCATAAACAACAATAGGAAATTGGTCTAATTACTGCCTGAGAGAAAGCCGGACAGCTAACCAGGCTAACTAGCTGACTCAGTGAAACCCCCGACCTTGAAGGTGTTTGGATACTTGAACACATGAAGCAGGTCGAGCAGGACTCAAACCCGCGACAGCGGTGTTAGGCATATAGCTATGAGTCATTGACCATAATGTCACCCACGACCCCAATATACAAAAGAAGTTGACATTCTAAAACATGATTTTTACTTTAGTGTAAAAACCATATAGCTTGTCAAATGTAGGACTGCATGTACTAGGCAATGATAGGTTGCGTTATTACTGTTAATCGTTCTTAAAATTTCGGGGAATAACTTATAACTATCAGGTATTTTATAAATACTCCCTGTTAGCTGTGGCAATGATAGTCAATTGTATATTATTTTCACACAGGGTCACGTTTCTGGGAATGCATATGGTCAGCAAAGAGTTTGAAAGACATTAATGAAAGAATAACGCCTTATCATAGTTTTTATATTAGTGTAATATTGTGAAGAAAAAAATTGAGGCGTCTGATGAGGTAGCTAAGTTGTCTTGTCCAAACGAGATACTGAGTTATATTCTAACGAGATAATTATGTTGTTCAAATGAGATAAAACGGCTTAGTTGGCTGTATCGTTTGAACAGCGGACTATCTCGTTTGAAATTTTAAACGTCATTTGAACAACTTGGCAAAACCGAAGCTATAGGAACCATATATCGTGAGTCATAATCCATCAACTGGAAGTACAATTTCAAACTGCTGATGGATTCAATTTTCGACTGGGGACAAAAAGAATAAAATTATATTGAAACTATCAGAATGGGTTAAGTCTGTGAGCCCATTAATAGTAGCTAGAATTAAAGGCCTAGTGGGGGTCAATGAAAACTAGAGCTTCTTCCCTTTTAATGGACTATAAAGCTGCGAAAACATTGTCTCACCTCCAAGACAAATATGTTATAGCTTCAGCTGATAAATCCTCTGACAATATCGAGTTCATTTGCAATCACCATCAGTTTGACTGCTGAATTAATGGAGCTAGGCACAGACAATATACTTAGAAACACAACATATGCACTAACTACACTATCAAATGAGTCAGTCATCTCGATTAATGATGACAACATTGATAAGCCTTCTTTTTATTGGACACCCAAATTACAAACAACTTTATATATGGTAAACAAAGCCTCTTTGCAATTTTAGTTAAGGACCTTAAAATGAACATTTATGGACATGTTTCGCTTCAATTGTCATAGTCGTTTCCAATAAGAAAAGAGGGTCAAATATTAAACTATGTTCCATGTATAGTCGTTTCAAAATAGATCCTGAAGTGTATTTCCCATAGGGTCCAGTCCAAGGCGGCGGCCATCTTGGATTATAGATCAGCATGAAAAAATAAGGGACTACCCAAGGATCATTCACACCATACAACAGTTCAACTGGCAGTGTAGTTTCTGACCTGAACTTGAAATTTATGCCAATCAAAACACATTGGTGGTCCTGGCCGTTGAAATTCTGATCGGAATCAAAAGCACAATTGTATGGAGGAACTTCTTATGCACATTCCTGCCAAGGTTTCATTTGGCTTAGTGGTTCATGGGAGAAGATTGAAATGTAAAATGCTAACGAAGGACGGACGAAGAAGACCAAGCTCACATAGCTTTCAGCTGAAAAAAAGAAGTGACTCCAGAGCTAATTCTTATAATTTTTGTTAATTTTTATCGATAATTTCATCTTTTGTTTAAGCCAAAGGCTGATCCGAACCCTGCACCTTCTAGAGATCCATCAATAAGGAACGTGTCTAAAATGCAACTTTCTTGCTGCCTGCGATTCCTACTTTCTAGTTATTTTGGTAAGAATCCAGAAGAAATAATTAATGAACCTTTTATTTCAATCAACACCTACCCGTAAAACACATCAGGTACAACACTATCGATCTTTCAAAAACTTTTTTTTCTAAATAAGACATTAACATGTACAAATTTATTATTAAGTATTTAAAGGTCAATAATTTATAAGGTGTTATTAGGTGCTTTAGACGACAGAACTTCCTTAATTCCCAACAGCATCATGTTTATAACGACTGCACCACTATCTCAGTGCAGTCAAAGAAAGAATAAATCTTCACTTTATCTGATAGTGTGTCATCGTCCATGCTCCAGTGTTTCCCGACCACATCCCCAACTTGACAAATGTGAGAATTTCAATGAGATGGAACGAATTTATGAAAAAGTTTTTTGTTCAATGAATATTTTATGTTCTCTCAAATGTCATAAAAACAGAAAAGGTTTGTTAAAAAGGTGATAAAACGTCTATAAAACTTAAATACGATTGCTTTATAGTAGCTGTCATATAGTATACACTTTTGTTTTTGTTTGATTTTGTTAACTGCATATGATGGACAACAGGGTGTATATTTTTTTCTCGTCATTTCAAAACCTGCATTCAATTAAAGGTACAATTCAATTTATGAGAAAACTCGAAAAGATCAAAGGCATATAAAAAAGGAAAAAGAACACTAACAAGACAGCGAAGAAAACTTTGTGAAAATGATTTTTTTTTTAGAAACTACCCCTACCCCTAAAAAATATACATAAAAAATTAAAAAATTAAGAAAAACCTCATGTGATCGGAAAGATTTTAGCGATCCCTTGGAGCATGTGGAATATCGTATAATTTTGAAAACTATTTAACCAGCGTAATAGGTTACGGTTACATTAAAAATTATTGAAAATGATCATAAAATAATTTGGATTCGTTCGGACAGAAGATGTTTGGTCTATTAACAGTTTACGTTTAACATTTTCATTAATTAAACCAGTAAATAAAAAAGACAGCATTTGTCAGTTAAAATCAAATAGTTCGGAGCGTGGTCAATCTAGTAGAAATCCGCATCAGAAATTATGTGTCTTACGTGTATTATTAAAAGGAATAATCATACCCCGACATATTTTTTTGCCTTGGGTTGGATAGAAATTTAGTCCTACATTAGGCTGAAAAACAAAAAAACCAGCCGTTAAGATACATTAATGAATCTAATAGCAGAACTCAATGAGCAGTAAAAGTGAACTTTCTGATATCTACAACCACTATACTTTGTTAGTTGTTCTGATAAATTTGCATCAGAAAGGCTTGTTTGCAATCTTGATCTTTATATTCAAGCGAACGTTTACTTTTAAATTTTGCTTAAAATCATGAATTACGACAATATTTTGTTGTCTCCTTTTCATAAAATCAGTACATAAATCATGGAACTTTTATTCCATATTATTGAAGTGTTATGATTTCATAAGCCGTCAATTTATTTTTTTCCCAATGTTCCAAGAGTAATTTACTCCCGCTCTGCTACATTACAAGCAATGAGACAAAATTCGTATGCAAATATCATGGCGGGGTTTGATTATTTGTATTACCTGCAGTGTAGCAGAGCGGGAGTGAATCATTCCTGGCACATTAAGACAAAATATTGACGAATCTTGTATTGACAAATTGTTGGATTAAAAAACACTTACGTTATGCGATATAAAAGTCTAATTTTTCATATACCGATTCCACGAGGAAGCAACGCTTATTGTCATAATGAAATAATTAGATTGAATTTTCTAAATCAAATTCGTTTAAGTATATGTATAAATAACAAGATTACGAAGAGGCCTAAACTCCTGAGTGTATTTTCAGCGATACACGTTACACACAGGCTAACGAATACAAATTCATTTGAATTTATTTTTTAAAGAAATCAGTTTTGACTAGTGCAGTAAGCAGGTTAGTGGCCATTATGATGTAATTGAGTTCTGTCGTTAGATCTAACAGATCAAAAAGAAGAAATTGATCTTGACGGCAGATTTTTCGCCCAAGTGTATATTGGACATATTGTTTTACACTTGTTATCTTGAACTAGCTAGATATCCAGAAACCAGTGTATTCAATACAATTGCGTTTCTGTTTTAACTCAATAAGCTTAATCAGTGATTCATTTAATTGTATTCTTATGTTTATGTTAATGAATAAACCTTTTCAAGGTTAGTCGGCGCCATCTTGGATTTGCCCCCAGGTCGAAACGTCAAAGTCCAAGTTGACTGTGACGTCAAATTTACCTAGGACGTTCGTTATGACAATTTTGACGTCACAATAAACTTTGTCTATGACGTTTCGGCCTGGGGACAAAATCAGCTAACCTGGAAAAGGTTTATTGCACTGTTCAAATGATGTTTATGAATTATACTGTTAAGATCTTGTTTGTAATCTCGATGTTCATACAAATTCAAACAAATGCAGACCCTAATGCTCAAATTCCTACGAAACCAGTGCATATGATTTAACTTTCATTTCATAGTAAGTAAATGTTATTCGTCAGTCTTTTGTCCTAAAGTGTCGGAAGTAATTCTTTCCCGCTCTGCCATACAACTTAATGACCGCCCGAGACAAAAATATGACATGGTACGATTATTCGTTCAATGGTTTACTGGTGACATGAAAATACAATAGGGAAAATATTTTGAAAAATGTGGTTTTTAAATGAAATGTGTAGATCTAGGGACATTTTCAGGTGCGGAAACACTTTTGACCTGTAATGTACAATTTTTTAATTTTGTTTCGTTTTTCTTTTGCATTTGCGCTAGTATTGTCTTCTTGTGTTCGAACTCTAATGTATTTTCAATTCCTTATTGTCGAAATTTAAACAGTAGCATTTTCATTTCCAACAAGAATTTACTCAGTCAAAAATTTTTGTGCATTTTGAGAATTTGAGATTTAATGGACCAATAAGTACGGATAAACAACGTTGATTAAAAAGCATAACATCTAAAAACATTGTTTCGAAGTCTGAGAAAAGTTTAGTCACTGGATTATTACTGAGTCTGATTGTAATTGCTTATATTTTCTATTTCGAAAGTTGATTCCATTTTGTATCAATAAATTACATAATGTGCATGCCAACTTTGAATTAATTTTGTTTAATGTTGAAACGGTAAGATTATCAATTAATGTAGTTTTTTTTTTTAGTTACCTTTCGTTCGCGATTATTTGCAGTTTGACGGTGATTACCAGTTACTCGCTTCCGGGAAGAGATTCTAAACCAAACTGAAAAACACATTAAATGTATGAAACTATATGTTAATAAATAAGACAATAAAAAGTACAAATATCTACTTATTTACATAAAAGCACTTGTCGAAAAATTAACGATTAATCAAAGGTGCTACATAGATTTGACCGAAGAATCTGACGTCAAGATCCATTGCTACGTTTTGATTTCGGCAGAACTCAATCCCGTAGCCGGAAATAACTCCACTAAGCTGTTTACTGCCACTGTAGTAATTAAAAAATGATGGTCTATAAATACTAATTATATATAGTAATGACAACTTTTTCCTCTTGAAATCAATGTATAATTTTATTTCATATTAAGTTAGTGTTATTGTGAACCCATAGTTGTCATTTTTTTTGTCCCGCAGTGCCGAGAGTAGAGGAATGAAAAAAGGTACTAAATTGGCTATCTCAAAATTTCTAGTTAACCATCTGAAAATTTCGAGTTATTAGGTCGAAATTTCGGGTTACTAATCAGAGAGGAGCAGGGTCACAAAGGTTCTTAAACGACTCTAAATATATATCAAATTAGTTGCGCTGCGCGCGAAAGTCCAGCTTCTTGTAAAAATTTCAACTGTACTTTTTTTCTTTCAAAACATGCTGGTCGCCTGGACCAAAATTATTCTTGCTTAAAAGTCCATTGTATCAAAATGCATCTTTTCATAAAAATAGTTTTTGTTGAGGAGTACTGAGAAAATAGGCTTCAGAATTAAATGAGAATTGCCCAGTTTGGGTAAAATTGTAATTTGACCTCATTTTTGAAGGTCATTTCACCGTAACAAGTGAAAAATATACTCAGATTTATTTGATTGCTAAAAGTTGGTATCAAAGGATCAAAAACATCTACCGTGTTGTAAATTTCATATTTTGTTTTTAGGGCCGAAATGCGCCCTCCATGTGGCCCTTCTACTTTGGGGTTACTTATCCTGATATTTTGAGTTAGTAAGTCGAAATTTCGAGTTTCCAATGAAAAATATAATAGCCTATTCCTACATGTATGCTTCTGTCTGTTTTTTTTAAGCTGTCCTGTTCCTGTAATCAACTTTCTCTTTTCGTTTTCTGACAATGGAATGTACCACCTGTGTATCAAACTTACCCTATCTTCACTGTGAATCATATCAATGACAATAAAATCATCATTTAAGACCAATCACATTATAATCATGCCACGGTAATTAGATAATGACTTGATTTGTAAGAAAAGTATACTGAAAGCTTACTGTGAAGGGGTGTCATTAAATGAAGCAATATAGCCATTTAACAATATCTACAAATGACTGAGTGACATCCATAATGGGTGTATATTTCAAATGTTGATTTATGGGCGGGAAAATCATCGACATCTACCCCGCAGCAAAGGAAATGGATTGCTAGGTTTGGTTGAAACTTTTATTTGATAATTACCATTGGTGTGACGATTTAGATCCGATTATGAAGTGCCGACACATACGATTTGAACGAGGTTTAGATGGTCATTAATCATTCAGGTATTTAAGTAAATCGAAAGCAATGGACACATTTTTATGTTGGGAATGGTCAGTATTACTGTTTCAAATACAATCATTTAGGACTGAATTCCAAATGTACTCTTTTTTTATCTGTTAGGGGATTGCAAATATCAGTGTGTGCAGAAGATTTCTAGAAAATTGGGCAAGGATAAACGTTTAATATAGATTCAAATTGTTGCCTGAATCAATGATAAAAAATCACATTTTATAGCCCCTCGCAATCAATACTAATTGAAATTTGAGAACCCAAACCTGACCATATTGAATTTCAAATCGCACCCTGATAAATCTTGACCACAAGGATTGAACCTAAACCTGACATCCTTAAATTCACACTTGAATAGTACAACTATCAAAAAAAAAAATTGCAAATCAACACTAACTATCTGAAAGCACGCATATTCCCATTAACTCGTCAGTGTATTTTTCAAAAGGCGGAAAGGTACTACCAAATGTTGGAAAAAATTATATACTTTGTCATTGTTTCTAAACCCTTTCTGTAGATGCTCTGATTCAGATAGTTAAAATGTGCCAATAAAATTATTTTTGCATACTGTAAAAAAAAATTAAATAAAATCTCTTTATACTCGTCTTTAACAGTTGCTACACTTTCAGACTACTGAAAACGAGTGTATAACAATATGCTATCATTTACTGAAATACGTGAAAATCAAACAGTTATATTAACCCACCGATAATCTGATTAAATTATTTTCATGTTACTAACTTTCGCTGTGTACAGTAATTTCGCATAGAGAACTGTGAGATGAACGTAGCAAAATTAGCAGTTTACCCAGAAATTAATAGGAAACTACCCAAAATTATTTCTGATGTTTAACTTACTCGTCATTAAAGAATAACCTGTCTTATGAAGATGATTTTAATACCAATCTTATATCATGTTTCTAAAAATGACCTCAAATCAACGCGCTGGTCAAGTTATTTAAAAGTCAATATTTTTCATGTGGATTTTATTTACGAAACTACAGGTGTTCCCGTCTACGTAAAACAATGTTTGATACAGATTTAAACTAATTCCACTCTTCAGCACAAAATACCATTCAGTCTTTTTGTCGACCATTTACGGTTAGAATGTTACATAAGCAAAATTTTTGACTATATACAAGCCATCTTGTGTATCATTTTGTTGCAGAGAAAGTTAATTCTTTTGAATATTAAGTAGAGTTCGAAGATACCAAAGGGGCAGCCAGAAACCGTAAATCAAATAGAACATACAACGTTTGGCCAAACATAGACACAAGACAAACACTGCCTACAAAACATAACATTGAAAACTAAAGACAGAGCAATACGAACCCCACTAAAAACCGGGGGTGAGATCAGGTGCTCCAGAAGAGTAAGTATAAGTATGCGGAACTTAAAAAAAAATAATTAAAAAAAGTAATAAAAATAATGAATAAGTAAATAAATAATATAATAAAAATATAATAATAACAATGAAATGAAAAACCTCTGCTGTATCCTGATTTCGCCTTTTTTATAGTTGTAGACGGGAAAGAATCAAGATAAAACCCAACTTTTGTAGTTGTTCAGACCAACATATTTGTTACTTGTGGGAATAGCATAACCATTTGTTGTTAAACTGTCATTCAGATTTCATTTAAATTGGAATTTAAATCGTCTTAAATTGTGCATGCTATTTAATCCACACACAATACCTGTCATTTTAATCTCATTTAGAAAGCAGGGTATGTCGGTCTGCTTGTGTCACTAGACGTGCGAAGAATATTTACAAATGAATAATTTTGCTTCATCAAAATTATTTGCAAATTAAATATTCATAACGGTCTAGTACAATGACCGATGACAATTCTGAAGAATTTGATAGACAAGGATTAGACATTGATCATCTACACGTTTGAATAATTACGGAAATTGTAATTGGCTGATTTAGGGTGCTGGAACATCCCTGTCAATTAGTTTACTTGCTATTATGATGGACAAGAAATAAACCCCAAAAACAAGACACATGGTAACCTTTCAAGATGTGATTACTTGTTACTACAAATGCTACAGTACCTGTACTGTTAGGCCTGTCTATACGTTCCATGTATCGTAGTCGGTGCCATTCTACACTTTTTTCTGGCTTACACACAGGGTAATGCGGCGGGTGATAGATGTGTAGCCATATTTGCTTACCAGGAGGCCCTGATATATTCCCGTTTTTTGTGGGATTTCGTATTGTCCTAGCTTAAGTTTTTGGCGTTTGTGCTTGAGTTTGATGTATTCTTTATTGTTTGGCGTTTGTTTTCATTCTTTGTTGACTACAGTCTTGTCTTGTTCTTTGGATATTTGACTTCGTGAACTTCGGTAATCTTTTCATTTTCATAACCAGTACTGTACTAAAACTTCAGTTTTTTGTAAAAAAAATTATGATTTTCCCCAGCCGACAGTGACCTATGGCACACCGTGTACTTCAATAGCAGTAAAAATATATTGTTATATCGGCCACAACTATACATGTTTCGTGAGCTTTTATTTTTGTTGCTATGGCAACCAAATTTTGCTCCAATAAATTCTATGCATACATGATCAGAAAATTTAGATGTTCCAACATCGTCCACATACGAACAATGGGAACTGTAAAGAGTTAAACTGTATTCATGGGACAAAAAACTCTTCTGAAAAAGTTGGATCAATCTGATAAACTTATTTCTTTAAGATAACGGTGACGGGAGAAAAAAATCGCTATCCAGTCCGAATGAAACCATTGCAAAAGCTGCGGACTTGGAAGACAAAAATCAAATGCATCGAAAATAAATTTAATTTTGTCAGTAATGCAACAGTGGTCAGGTAACTTGTGTGGGAGAATATCGATAACTTTCACCTGTTACAATACATTTAGAAACAGTTTATTTAATTTAGTACAGCATTAGACTAAGTATAGAAAACACTTAAAACCCCAAACAAAAGACGGAACAGATGTGCAATAATCACCATTACTCTAAAACGGTGAATAAAATACCTTCCAATGAAAACAATACACCTATTATACCCGAAACAAAAACTGTCAACAGTTAACACAGGTGTAAATTAATTTTCCTGTAACATTATATACCGAGGCACTGACCTTATCAGGAGAATGATCTTGTAGAGCAATGATTCATTATTCAGCCACCGTTGCGTAATTGATCTTTGATGTATAATAAATTGGCTTCATTTATGGTAAATTTGTTCCGTTTTACTTTGGCATCAATCTCATGGTAGTCATATTGTTCGAAGAATATATGATGAAGCGTAAGTGATTACAAGTTACGTTGACCGACAATGAATCAATTAATTATTATGTTTGTTTTCATGTAAACAAATAATGGTTGTGTTGTAAAGCAACTAAATGTATATTCTTAAATTGCTTTAATGCCCCCCCCCAAAGGCAGAAACAGAAACCAACACCCTCCTCCTAAACGATACAGAAAAAACAAAATATAAAACTGGGTTTAACACACAATGCCCTTTAGAGGATTTTTCAGGCTTTTTTATTGAATTTTTTGTCAAATTTTCTATTTTTAGTAACGGTGGCGGCCATGTTTGTTGACAGTTGACATCATCAACCGTAAGTGTTAAAGGGAATCATAACTGCATTATTTACCCAAAGTTTAGTAGCAATTGGCTCGTTACGTGATTTTTCAGAATTTTTTTATTGATTTTTTTGTCAAATTTTCTATTTTTAGTAATGGTGGAAGCCATGTTTGATATCGGTTGGGGTCATCAACCATAATTCTTAAAGGGAATCATAAATGCATCTTTTACCTAAAATTTGGTATCAATTGGCCCTTTACAGGATTTTTCAGAATTTTTTTATTGAATGTTTTGTCAAAGTTTCTATTTTTAGTAACGGTGGCAGCCATGTTTGAAGTCAGTTGGGGTCATCAACCATAATTCTTAAAAGGGATCATAAATGTATCCTTTAGCCAAAGTTTGGTAGCAATTGACCCTTTACAG
>JAOXYJ010000005.1:414274-425091 GCA_028566555.1 Lithophaga nigra
AATATGGATTTAGCAAAATCTGCCTAAGTTCACACATCCATACTTTTGTAAAAAAATTGTAGAAAATCAAAATCCATATAATATGCACACCTTTTGTATAGGTACTAACTGTCTAAAAAATGTAAAAGTTCTAGCTCAAAAACTGTACGAGTAGTTAGCCGGACAAACCATATATCCTATATGGATTTAGCAAAATCTGCCGAAGTTCATGCATAATTTTGTGAAAAATTGATGAAAATCAAATCCATATAATATGCACACCTTCAGTGTAGGTAATAACTGTCTACAAAATATAAAAGGTCTAGCTCAAAAACTAAAGGAGTTAGCCGGACAAACCATGCATACCGAGTGTGACGAACGGACAGACAGGGCTAAAACAATATGCCCCCGACCATCAGTCGCGGGGGCATAAAAAAGTGTATTTCCCATAGTTGCCAATGTTAAACTCTGTCCCATGGTAACAACCATCTTGGATTTCGAATTGGCAGCCAACATAATCTTTGTAGAGGACCATCCAAGGAACATTCCTGCCAAGTTTGCTTCCAATCTGTCTAGTTCTTAAAGTGTATTTTCAATAGAGTCCAATGTTAAACTTTGTCTTGTGGTCGCGACTGCCACTCTAGATTTCAAATCAGCACCAAGAGTATGAACTTAGTAAAGGACTATCCAAGGACCTTCCTGCCAAGTTTGCTTCCAATCTGTCAAGTAGTTTCAGAGAAGAAGATTGAAATGTGAAAAGCTAACGACAACGTACACCAAATGATGGCAATAGCTAACATGACCCTTTGAGTCAGGCGAGCTAAATATGTAATACAGTCCAATGTATTGATTGATCATTGTTAATTATCCAGTGGCAAATTTATATGCATATTCAGGACGACAGTCCAATGTAAAACCATGTGCCGTTATGGCTACCTGATCAGCATAAAATGCAGAATCTTCATAGAGGATCATAGTCAGCATTCCTATAGTTTAAAAACATGTAGCCTTCTGGTTTAAAAGAACAAGAGCCTGAAAACTAGTCAATCAGACACAAGAACTGCTTCTGGTAGCCAAGTAAACTGACCATTCAGCACAAAATGAGGACACTTTGTATGGGGGGACTTCCATATATTATTCACGGAAAATTTGATTGAAACTGGCAATCAGTGCAAAATTAGGATGTTTTGTAAAGGACCATCCAGCCACCATTCATATAAAATTTTAAAATATTTAACTTTGCAGTTTTAGAGAAGATTTTTGAATATTGGCCAATTAGACAAGAATTGCCTGTGTCGGCCATAATACCTTCAGTACATCAGTTGGTTGGGATTTGCCGGTGAGCTAAAAAGCAAAAACCTTAAAGTAATATAGAGCAATCCATGGAAACCACAATAAAGTGATGCTGATTCCACACCTAAGATGTGAATCTTTGACTAACTGTTATTTCACCATCAGAACACATTGCTGACCTTGTGGCCATGTTCAATTTCATTTCTAAGAAAGCAAATACACTGCACAAGATCATTCAAGGAGTATTCTTGCAAAGTTCGAGTTCTCAGAGAAATCTAATGTGTATAGCAACAAGAGACAAATTGATAACAATTACCAACATGATACTGTGGACCAGATGAGCTAATAAACTTGAAGTATTACAAATTAGAAACAATTTTCAGATTTATTTTATTTCAGTTTAATGTAAAAAAAAAAAAGATGAAAACCAAATGAAAATGAAGATCACAGACAAAACAGAAAAATTCTTTTTTAACTACTGAAGAAAACCTCGACCACAATATTGAACAGGTATTAATCAGTACTTTTACAATGTTTGTTGGACATTTTAACGACTTTTGTCAACACATAATGACCATGATTTTAACATAACAGATGAAGTGAATTCTTGACAATAATGGTGAAACAGTGAGTATCAGTCCTTTTGTTCAGTCAACTTCTTCCATCCGTGATGCATCATCTTCATCTCCTTCCAGTGGTGGCATTTCTTCTGTTGTTTGTTGTTCAACTGGTACCTCTTCCTCGTCGATTCCTACACAAGAAAGTCAGTAAAATTATATTAAAATACTACTACTAGGAATAGACTACAACTACAAACAACTGCTTACATTGAATAATGAATACTTTGGAAGAACATAATTCAATACTTAATAAAATAACTCAATTAAATTTTTGTTGTGGCTAAGATATCTAGTAAAGTATATACTACTTATTCTACTGTGTTGCCTCTTGATACCTCACGTTTAAAAAAAAAAACAAAAACAAAAACTGAACAACACTTGAACTGTTCGTGTGTGACTGCGCCCCGACAGACATATTCATGCAAAAGATAAGTTCATACTGCATGTGTTTTACTGCACGACCACAAAAAAATCTGCAAATGCAGAAACATAGAGCATTAATCTTGGCTGTGGAAATGAAATCTGGACTTTAAAGTTTCATATTCTAACAATTTTCTCAAGTACCATGACAACAAAACTATTCTGAAGTTTTGTTTACTAGAGATAGTGTAATAAATGAGCTAACTCGAGTGTAACTGATATTTATGATGAAAATTCAATATAAAATTCTACTAAAAAACCCCTTCAAAGACCTACCAGAAATCTGGATTTCCTTGCAAGTGAAGAGTTTGCAATCTTATATCTTACAGTAAAAAACCTCTACAACAATATTTACCAAACATGACCTTGAATACTGAATGACCTACCTAGACCAAGCTTGATCATTCTATGAATTCTGCTGGCATGAAGTCCTGGTTCTTCCAGAGTGAAACCTGATGCTAACAGAGAGGTTTCAAATAACAATAATACTAAGTCCTTCACAGCTTTGTCATTTTTATCTGCGTCTGATTTTTCTTTCAAAGATTTTACGATTGAGTGATCTGGGTTTATCTCCAAATGTTTTTTGGCTGCCATGTATCCCATCGTACTTGTATCTCTCAGAGCCTGAGCTTTCATAATCCTTTCCATATTGGCTGACCAACCATACTGGCTTGTTACAATGCAACATGGAGAGGTAACCAATCTATTTGACACAGTAACCTATAAAGATAATCATTCGAAAAACAGCATGAAAATCTGATTTCTAAATTTTATGTTTAAAAAATTATTATTTCATCAGCAATTTGTCGGACAAAAAGAAAGCTTTATAATAATGCATTTCAATATAACATGATTTTTTCACACACAAATATATTTTCGTTTAATTAATAGCAAATTTCACTGTTCTTGTATCAGACATTACATACATAATTTATTCAAAATGTAGGCGCATTTTAAATCGAAATCATATCAAAATATATTATCTGCTATTTTATCACTGATGCAAGCAAGTACATGTACACGTACTTTATTTTCTGAAATTTTAGCCTTTAAACATGGTGCATATATACATGTACCATAGTCGTTGGCTTCGTTCTTGTCAACAAGTGATTTCTGATATTTGTGAAAAAATAGTTATTACAAGAGGGGAATCAATAATACGGATAGATCACGCTTGGACAGAAAAAAACAAATAATGAGATTTTCCAAAATGGAAGATTTTTTTTTAAAATGGCAACATTAATTAACTTTTACAAAAATGGAAGGAATTAAATATCCTGACCAGTTTCAGATAACTGATGTGATATTATATGTATCAACACTGGTGAATCGGTCACAACTGGGGACTGTATAAAAATGGTTATGATGAAGAAAAATTGTCACAACACTGTGACAATCTACATTTTTTAAAGTCTTTTAGATCTGAATTTAGAAACCCTAACTGAGTAATTCGTATGGCAATTGCCTGACTCCAGGAAATCGGTAGCACATCTTTGAGATGAGAAAGTTCTTTTAGGTTAACACATGCTTAGGAAGCAAAATTTTTGAATTGTTTAAAACTTACTTTGTTTGCCATTAACGTCATAGAATTTAAAAAATGAAGAAAAATTAATATCACGGGAAAGTAAAATGAAAAAGAATAATAATTATATATCGTTTTACCATTTCTGAATTCATTAGATTTGTATCAAAACCTCCTCATCTTTAACATGAAGGAAGCAATAGCCGTAGATGTCTTATTGATAACAAATAATGAAAGAACAATGACGGTTTGGTCAAGCATAGTATTCGAACCATGAGCCCTCTAAATCTTCAATGAGAAATAATACTATGATTTTCATCTTAATCTGCACGCAAGCCATCGTTTAGATTAATAGCGAAATGAACAATGAAATTCTTCCTGATGAGGCCAGGCGGAATAGATAAGTCCTCATGGCGTTTGGTTATCTTGTACGAGGAACATTTGATCTGTGGGTTTATTCAAAATCACGTTATCAAACGAAACGAGCTATTCATTTTCATCGATTTTCCGCAGAAAAAGTAGTTTTTCCGGAATTTGATGGCCAAAGATATCGTTTTGGATTAACTTTTACAAGACACATTCATCAAGATAAATTTTCTGACTAAAAGTCGTCTTAAGGGTTATTAAAACATCAGTTCTGTCCTAGAATGGTAATATTTCCCCGGCTCTTATAATCCCATTTAAAGGAAAAAATATTTTGAACCATTATTCTTTCTTTCTTTGCTATGCGATTGATGGATAGCCTTCCACTTTGATCTGTATTGTAAACAGTATGGTGATATCGACTAATATAAAACCAAATATGGCCAAATATATATGCCACCTGTTTTAAACATTACTATTTATGACCTATGTTAAAGGAAATCCGTTATATTTTGGATTTTTAATGTCAGCTTCACACTATGAACTAAATAATATTACTTCCATGTTTTGATTTTTTTCATACTTGTAGTCACAAAGCAACGTGTCACAGGAAAGTATGGGCAATAAAACAGATGGCAGACGCAATAGGTAATACAAAACTGAAGTGAATTGTTTTATATGGAAAATTTTATTTCCATCTCTGAGTACATATACACAAGCATGTACAAAAACAAAGACATCAATTTTAAATTTATATGCAAAATAAAATTATACAAAACATTAGAAGGATAATGCAAACGGCAACATATCAATACTGAAAGCCAGAAAAGCCATTCGGTTTGACCCTAAAACAATTTCTTATGCTTGTACCAAGTCAGGCATATGATTTTGTTGTTGTTGTTGTTGTTGTTGTGGGTCCGTAGTGAATTTTTTCATGGCGTGCTGCATTCTTAATCTTTCCTGTAAACCTTTCTGACAATAAGTCGAAAAATTATAATGTAAATCTGAAATCCTGAGGCCATAAGGGCAAAGCATTTTAAAACATTTAATTGGATTTCAATGTTGTTTACCGAACACAAATACTTATATGGATTCTATAAAATATATAAAATAATATAAATTTTGAAATGGCTTTCCTCTCTTCAGTTCATCAATCTAAACTGAACGATGGCTGCTTATTATTACCAGTCCATTGTATAGTATTCAGGGGACCTCTACTGACGTATTTAACTGATTCAGGGGTTGAAAATATTATTTTGCATTCAATTTGGCAGAGAAGCAGATACACACTTAAGAAGGTCAAAGTAACTTAAAGTACCTGTTGTATTCTTGTTTTAGAATTGTCCAGTTCACATAAAATAACTTGCATAACAAATGAGAAACTCGTGCATAGGCTTGTAAGTATGTACAAATTTCAAGCTACTTATAATAAAAAGTTTGATAATTGAGATCTAGAATTGTCCTTAGTTTGGGTGAACTTGTTATGTTCATGTTCCTTGTAGTAAGTATATGTACCTACGACCATTTGGGTCTCTTTTAGCTATCCCATCCTTCATTAATATATAGCATCATGTTCCTATAATAATTCTGCATAAAACTAAAATACTGACCTTTAAAATGAACAATTTTAAATTCCTGTTATTTCAGTTTTTAACATTTATGTTGATTTCGGTCATTTTCACATATGATTTCATATTGGTTTAGGTTTTTTCAACTGTTTAAACAGCTGTTTTGATTTTAATAGTTAGAATGTCCAGTTTTTTATTGCATGCTTATAAATGGATTTCAATGGTTGTTATACATATACATGAAACATAGATAGTCTCTTTCTCGCAAAGCGATCATGGAGAGAAGTTATATAAACACTTTAACTTCTAGAAATTTTCGAGGGAAAAATCTGATAAAAAATGTTTACATCAGTAGGAAGCAGACCAGAATCGGAAAAGAACTAAAAGATATCATCAACAGTCGATACTGATACACATTCAACGAAAAAGTTCATTTTGTCACATTGGTGTTGTGCAATTTGATATTAGAAATTACGCAATTATATGATTTCTATGTAGAAACCCATAATTTGATTTTATATAAAAATATCTGGTAGAAAAACAACGCTTACAGTGTTCCCTTTCTTAGAAGGTGTTTCATTTCTAATCATTTGTACTTGATTAAAATTAAGTAAATGAGACAATAACGTGATAATGTTAATAACAAACAGTGGAATGAGTTTTATTGTAATTATTTAATATATCACAAACTTGTTAAAATAACGATCCAATCAAAATTGCTGTTTTATCCTTCTAACAAACTACGTTGGCGTGAACTGATCGATGTCGTAAGCGGCACTTTATTACCACTAGTTAATAACATGTCGTATTAACGTCACATTCGCTTTCCTCTGCAGAGTGATGAACCCAGAAAAGACAATCTATAGGCCATCAATGTCTATCTCCTGAGACAACCCGTTTTCTTATCAATGATTTCAAATTAAAGAACTTCGCATAACAATAGGCTATTTCTGTTGTTAAATGTATGCTTTATTGCGTCTGCGTCCAGGATACGTTTGGCATCGGCGATTTTTAATTAAGATTATTTATATTTTGTGGTGGCTTATGGGTCCTACATCTGTGTACTTTTAAAGCCAGAACATTTGAACAGCCATATAAATAATGTTCCCTTTAAAGAAATAGTTTATTTTCTTTGTCTTAATATTTTTAAAACTTTTTCTCGAGTCTTTCATTGCAGTGTTCTTTTGATACTGTTTGAGTAATATTGAAAAAAAAACCAGTCAGTGAAAATAAGATGATTCATACAAGTGAATTGTCATTTAAAAAATATCGAGTTTGCTGCTTTCTTTTCCTTTTTCTTTCTTTTTTCATTAAAAGATGAAATTATAATTAATAATTTAATATCTCTACCCGCCTTCAGTATACTTCCTGGTCTATAATGTACATAAATTTTCACTTAGTACGGATGACAACCAGTTTATTAGATTAAGTTTATGATATCTCTTTACCTTTGTATCTGGGTGGCCCTTGTATCACACCTATCATCAGCCAGTCTGATACCCAGTTTTATAAAATCTAAAGTTTTTCAGGGTCATAGATTTAACACTATTAACAAGCTATCGTATAACTCCATTACAGAGTTACACCTGCGTTCAAGTGAGCAAGACATTCCCGGTTAACAAAGCGCTTATAAGACAAAAGTGACAGGTACTTTTTGTGAAAACCAGATCCACTGACCACAAAATTTACATTTTTTCAGTGTCAAGCATGCATTACTCTGATTAATGGTATTGATATTGTAGTCTATTATTTATATTCCAATATTAGTTATGAAAAAAATAGAGTAAAATAAAATTGTATATTTTCTTATTTTGAGCCAATGTAAAATGTATCTATTAACTAACATCTTATTGTTAGTGAACGTCTCTTAGAGACTTTGTTCATTTTCACGAACATTAGCTTAAAATTGTATTAGACATGGTTTTGTATTTTTATAATTGTCTGAATGCACTAATATATCTTAATACAATTTGTTGTCAGTAATGGGTCCTACAGTATAGTCTAAAAGAGTAGAAAAGGGATGAAAATAGAAATTCAGGTTCACTTCAGTTTATTTATATGACACAAAGTTTGTTCTTTGTATTATTAAAAAGCATATAACAGGAACGGCTTAGGACGTTTATCACCAAAATATGCATCAACAGTTCCGAGCAATAAAATACGAAGAAGTCGCGATACCTTTCAATGGAACGACATTGTTCGAATGAAACCAATTTTAGGGGTACACAAAACTTTACATTCCTTATCTTGACTTTCTGACAAGAAGACAAAAGCAATAAAAACATCCACTTTAGTTTCTACCAAACTGACCGTCTATACCTTAAACATTAAAAGATAGACAATAGATGAAAAATTGTTCATACTGTCACACCAGAGAGTCGAATTAGGAAAAGGGTGATTGAGCACTGAAGTTAACCTCTACCACTATTTTAGTCCTACAGAAGGCGTGGTGATAAAGTTTTGTGGGCTTCTATTATCTTTGTACCTGTATTACTAGTTCAGTTGAATATAAATACATTAAGTGAAATTTTATCAGAAATGTTTATTCTATATAAGGATGTCGCATGCTGTCCCTGTCAAGCGCATGTTTACGGATTGTGATTTAGAAAAAATGCTGATTAGCTTTTTGTGTGCTGAAAAATCGCAACGCAAATGGTTATACTTATTATCTGTTTTACTTGTCTAACTCTTCCAGCGTCTAGCAAATGTAAACTACGTCCACAAACTATATTCATGACGTCACGTATAAATTACCTGAAGCCATCAAAACGTTAATCGCGACGGACTCGAGTATTCGAAAGTAGACTCAAGTAGACTCTAAGTTCTCAATTAAGTTAGCGTTTCAAACCTACTGTTGAGGCTGTATTCGCTCACAAGAAGCCTGCATTGACAATAAATGGCAAACAAAAAGCGCTTGAAATGCACTGTTGATCAGTGTTTTATTGACATAAATATTTGCGTCCATTATTTAAAAAAACCACTTCCTCGAGATATATACAAAAAACGGTTTCAATTAAATTCTTAATTAACAGTCCCATTCTTTTATTACAGCTTCCCTCTTCCAATCTTTATCTCCAATATAAAACATGTTAATGATCATATAATCTCCATAAACGGATCGTTCAAACGCTTGTAGATTGATCCATGAAAACATATCTAGTTGTGAAAAGGATATTTAATTATGGTTCAAACTGATGACAATCTGAAATGACAAATAAGATAAAATTCATCGGTAATTCATCAAAATTATTTCAGCTTTAAAAACTTTTAGATTGTAATGATATTACTATTCTGTCACAAATGGTAAAAGAATGCGTGTTAATAGCCAGTGCTTTGTGGCGTATTATGTGATAATATCATTAGTTCCAATTGCAGGTTTTCTGAGTTTATTGCCATTTTATTCTCTGACAAGGGCTACAATTCCATTTTTACAAATTTCATGCTCTAAGATCTTTAATTAAGTCTTGGAAACTGTAATTTTACAGCCGGTGACTGCCCATTATGACACTGTTATAACTTTGAACCTTCTGTGCCATTTAAGAAATTATAAAATCTGCATATTCCATCCTTATTTTTCCATGTTGCCAGCCGATAGTTCAGAAAGTACGTTGCATATTACCAAAACACTACTTACATAAGTTAATATATTTTTTGTCGCGTTTGTGATTGGATTCTAGTCAAGATTTCTACTCATCACTTCACTTTATTCAAAAGCCATTTTTGTGTCATCACTTAGTCCATTTCAATGGCATATTTTTCGTCGTAGACAAATTTTTCTCACAGTAAACTTTCCATTTTTAGCCGTGTTATCTGTACGAGCTAATTCTGCTATAGTTGTCACTTAAGATGAAAATGGCGCATATATTTCTAAATAGAAAACAACTTTGGAAACACACCTTAAATCTTAAAGTTTCAGTACAGATGTTATATTTCCTACTTTTAAAATACTGCTGAAACAATAATCACCGAACTAAAATATTGATATTATCTATTAATATTCGGCAGGACGCTGTTTTAGAGAACGTTCCTAAATTAGCCCATTTTCTAAACAGAGAGGGAACCGAAGTGTTTCTTTTTCTATGTGTATTGTTTATCTCATTGGTACTGAACGTTTTGATCTAGGTAATTTTTAAGCTATGTCTTTGCGACGAACTTAAAACTACGCTTCGTCTCAGATTATTTGAAAGTAGGTTTTGTCCATTATAGAACTATAGTAGGCTGATAAGATTTCAGAACCTTCTGATCTTTTATCGCTGCCAGTAATTCATGCCAGTAGCTCCATGTTCAAAGTCAGCCAGACTCACTTCAGAAGCTATAAGTTCTCAACACTCCTCTTAGAGGCTAAATCCTGTTCATGCTATAGTGCCTTTTGAACGGGGGTAAACTGTTGACAGGAAGTTGCTTAAGCACGGATTTGAGACAACCAAATTAAAGTTGTGCCTCCGTAAATGTTATGTCTTTAACCACAAGCGGGTGGAACACTTCATCGTATCTATGTCCCAGCCAAGTGATGATACATGTATCTTTTCGTAAGAAATAGAACAAACGAGTTCTACATTCCAGAATTTGAATATTCCCGGAACTGCCTATTACTGAACTTCAGATGAATGATGCTAACATAGCATAGCAGTTGTTGTTTACACTGTCGACGCCATTAGTCTCGCTCTTTAGGAGTTGTATTATTTCGGATTTGTCGTTTGATTAATGCATCCATGAGTTTTGATTTCTGGTTGTTATCTACTGGTTTTTCTTTTTCTTCATAAACTTGAAATCTCAGATTCTCACTTTAGCACATAGCGCATTCGGAAAAGTAGTTCCTTGCCCGAGGCAACTCGAGTCTCTTTGGGATTTTTCTTTGAAAAATTAATTAATACTATTTTTGGAGTCGATTTTAGGTATATTCACCAACAGACATGCATGGAACTCGATCCTCCTTTGTGAAAACTATCGTTTGTATATATGTGTATTGCTTTCTAAAGCATTTTCTTATACTAAACCAGCAGATTTTGGTCTCCACAAAGTTTTATATTTTGTTAGGCAATATTCTTTGTT
>JAOXYJ010000005.1:617366-629154 GCA_028566555.1 Lithophaga nigra
GATTGCAATAGCTTTTGTGCAAGATTTTGTGGGTCAACTAACTGAAAGAGGAATCTTTCACATTGTTTTTCTTTTTTCACACTCCAGATTTCAGCCTCTTAAGTGGTTTGGCCAACTGATCTATGGAGAAGCATTCAAATCTATTATTAAACTACAAATTCCTGACTTTTTTTAAGATTGATCCAACTTACCAATATAAAAATCTTTGTACTCAAGATTAGAGCTAATTTAGTGGCTGGACCAACTGATCATGAGAATGCTATGACTGTAATTCCAGATTTACTGACCTATCTAATTTGTGGTTAACAAAAGATCTATGAAAGTCTGCCAACCCTTCTATGCCAAAATTCAGAGGCAAGTACATTCTAGTATAAACTGTACACAGGATTCCTGTGAAAATTAAGATTTGAGACTTGTGGACAGGGTTGTCATTGCACATGAGTGTCTATTATCTGCATATTTTTACTCCAAAAACAATTTCTGAGCTTAGGAGCATCCTTTAAGCGTACTGATGACTTTTTCCATGTGCAAAAATTTCGCAATCATATTTTCGATTCAGTCACCTATGCAATATTTGAAATAGTAAGGAAAGTAATATGTGCTTGCTGTGTACAAATACCTTCTATTACCGAAAAAATAACTTTCTAGGTCTGTATTTTGTTGTTTTTATACCATTTTGTGAACATGTAATCCATTTCAAAGAAATGGCCATGTTTTGACAAGTAAACAAAATCATGTGTTGCTAATAAGTGTAAATTTTAGATTGACAGGTGTGATTTGACCAAGCAGGCATCTGCAGTATTTAGTTGATGAAATGTGTAAATCAGTCCTTGGGCCATGTCAAATTAAGATGATATTGTTCTGAAAACATTTTGTTTAAAACAAGAACTCGAAACAACTTTGTCACGATATCGCAACGTCGAACAAACTTTAGTTAATGCCACCAAACTTCCGTATACAATCAATTTATCTCATTATATTTAAGTTTGGTATTTATCTGAGCTCTCTCTTCATTATAAAACACAAAATGGTATTTTCGGACGAAATGAAGACTCAAAACCAATCTAAATACCAGACAGTAGTCAGAAATGTTGACAGTCATACACTGAACTTTTGCTGAAAGTCCACGTGGATATATATATACACAGGGCTAGATTGGCAATAAAGGATGTGCAGATCACAGACAAATGCAGATAATACACACCATTGTACCGTATTCTAATTGCTACAAATCAGACTACTGAAATTTTTCATTTTTTATTAAGTTTTTAGTTACTACTTTTCTTTTTTAATCTTTTTTTTAAACAAAATCCACTACAACAAAAACCATACATTGTTTACAAGATGTACAATATATAAGTAAACATGTCGATTTCAGATGCTAAAAAAAATCACAGAAAGTGCTAATTATTATGGCCTTTGATCTCAGTGAAGTTATAAACAAATAGATGACAAATTTACAACAATTTGATGCAAGTCACAATGATAATTTTATTGCACAAAAATTGTTGTGTCACATGATTGTATTATATTGGGTTATAGTTTGGATAAAACAAAAATGTACTATTACTGAAATTAAGCACTTAATTATAGCACTTAAGAATAATACACAGTGATACAATATTATACAAAAGTTTACAAAAAACAACATTGAATTAAATTCATCCTGGTCCAAGAAAACACTATGAAATTTCCACACTTGTCATTATGAACCATTCAACTCCCAATCATACATTTCACAATTAGCTGTATTAACTAGTTTTCTGTATCATACAATGTATGTCTTATTCCACTCCAATAACAAAATAAATCTATAAAATAACAAATTTTAAAGAGGAAAATTTATAACATATGTACAGGTAACTATATCAAGTCTGTTATTTAGGATAGTGTATATCCACAAAGTCTTATAGTTCTGTTATGTATACAGAGTGCACATGAACTGTTTATCATCACAGTTTTGACGTGTGTCCCACATGTTTATTCTACATCATCGTCATCATCACGTCTGCTCCTCTTAGGTGGCATCATACCTCCAATCAATCCACTAGCTGTATTGAACAGATTAATTGGTGAACTTCCATCGGTAATCAGAGTAGACTTCAAGCCAAGAGACTGCAGCATGCGGACCTGCATGTCTGGCCCAGCAGAAGCCATAGTTGCCAGAGTGCCTGACCCAATGGCATCCACCATATTCTTAAACTTATCTGTCTCAATAGCAGACATTTCTTTAGATTTGGACAGTTCCATATCGTTCTGTTCTCTGATGTATTTAAGCTCAGCTTCTCTGGCTGATGTGAGTCTTTCCAGTTCAGATTCCTACAAAACAAATAAATTGTACTATATTTTCTTGTATACACTTAACTGCTATTACTTTCTGTACTCAGCAGACTACACATCTTAATTTTTACTTGCAGTTATGATTTAAACACAATAAGCTCAGTCCAACAGTTCAAATACATGTTCATCTCAGCTGAAAAAATCATTATTCACTTTACTCATTTTCCTTTTTTTTTTTTTTGGTTTGGGAGAGGTGACTGCAGTTGTATTACTTTAAACTTGCGTATTGTTACTAATACACCATATGTAATGCCTCTTGCTATAAATTTACAGAATTTTTTACCATCCAAAAATAAAAGTTTCATCTTATGAAATCAATATGAGCAATGACACCGTCTTTCAATTCTATAAATTAACTATTTTTATCATAAAAATTTCTGTTATTTTAAGTGTTAAGGAAGAAAACCAGAAGACACGAACTCATGAATCTTTGGATCAAATGGCATATGATTTCAAATTCTGCAGTAAATCAAAATTTTTGACTGAAAAAAATGTGACAGCATATTATACATACTGCTTCAATTTTCATGGCCTGTGATTTCAGTTTGGCCTGTTCTACAGCAGCTTCTCCTTCAATTCTGGCAGCCTCAGCTCGGGACTGTGCCTCTGCTTTAGCCTGACCAGTACTTTCCACGGCAGCACTGTTGGCCTGTAGTTCTAACAATTCTTTCCTGGCTTTCTCGGCTTCAGCTTCGTCCGTGATCTTCTGTCTCTCCAATCTTCCCTTAGCTTCCTGTTCCAGTCTTTCGGCTTCATGTCTGCAGAAATAAATTAAATAAAATGATTTCAAGTTCTTAATTAATGTGGTATCAGGCTATGATGTTAGAAAACCTTAAGTCCGTTTAATTAATTGAATAGGACTGAAGTGTTTCGTAATAATTTTTCTGCTCTATGTCATGTCTGTCATTTTTGTTTGTGAAGGAAGCTAAAGAAGCTATAGTGAACAAACAACCTTTGACAATCAACCAATAAAGTTGACTACATTAGCTAAAAGTATATAGCACCACGTTTATTGTTACAGACCTCGGTCGGTCCCGAATTAATACCTTTCAGGTGACAAGATAGAGTAATCTGAATAGTTATATGATAACTAAATCGACCAAGCCACTTGATAACACCATCCTTTAGATTATAAAGATACTTCACTGACTATAAAGTTTGACACTGAAAAAAATTCACGGAATAATTAGCCCCGTGTTGCTGATTTTAAGGATGCTGACTCTCAACAACTGGTCTAACACCTCTGTTGGAGGTTCCCACTGTTGCAAAATTCAAGACTTCATGCCACTTCAACTGTTCAGGATGCTGACTTATAACAACGGGTCTAACAGCACTGTTGGAGGTTCCCACTGTTGTAAGATTCAAGACTTCATGCCACTTCAACTGTTAAGGATTCCCTACAACTTCACAATGTCAGGGGTTTCACTGGTTTAGCCAGATAGCTGTCTGGGCTTCCCTCCCCAACATGTCTGGTAGTTAGGATACAGCTGATAAATTGCTGAAAGCACCAATTAACCTCAATAATCCAATTAAAATTGCTACAAGAATTTTCCAAAAATAATCCATCAGGGAAGTTCAAGTTTTAATTTTCAATCAAAGAGACAGGTAAATAAGAGTTAAAATTTATTTCTAATCAGGGATGATTTTGCCTACCAGGAAATAAACCTGAAATGGCTGAACAGGAAGCCAAATAACTATATCTGTAATGGACAAATCTTGATTGAAAAAGCAAAAAACTGCTGAAAATACAGAATAAAATCATCTCTGTTTAATATTCCACAATGATTACCTTGCAGCAGCCTCCTGAGAGTTAGTTGTGATCTCAATAGCCAGTTGTACAGATTTCTGTAGAGCATCTCTTGTTCTCTGATCTACTGGTTCCACAGACTGGATGTCAATGCTTGTGAAAACCAGATTATTTTGTGGGAACATAAAGCTTTCCCTAACTTTTTCCTTTTCATCAAAACCAAATACTGATGATCTGATGATTCTTGCTGAATTCTGTAAAATAAATAATAAACATTATTTAAAACCTGATAAAACTGATCAGATTAAAAACCACTATATGAACTTCAAATGAATCACTATTTGTAATTAATAATTTCACCTTTAACTGCAGATCAGTCTTCATGGCCAAAAAATAAATATTTTTCACATCTCAGGCTCTCCATCACTGAATTTTCCTTTCGAAATACATATTTTCAATTAGAGTTTTTTTTCACTTTTTTTTTCAATTTAAGCACTTCAGTTGTCTGGGTAGTGACTTGGTACCTGATTCCATTAGATGGGTGGTACATATTTCACCAACCTCCTCGAGACATCCTCATAACATTCAAGATAATACAAGTGTCTTTACAGCAATTAAGTTTTTTTATAGCATATTTTTCACTAATATGATAAAATTTTGTTAAAATGGTGTCAAAATGTAGATCAATAAATCTACAAACTGTAACCTTAAGAACAATTTTCTGTGTTTTGTTGGAGTTCACTTGGAAGGTATGGGGGAGTAGTTGTTGATTTTCATTGTATAGCCACAGCTGCACAACAATTTCTAACTTTCTGTCTCTTGACACCTACCTTGTGGAAATCATCAAACTGTACTTGTGCTACAGCTCCTCTGACTCTAGAGGCAATAGCCTTACAGGCATCTCCAACGAAATCTGGCACACTGAAAATTTTAGCTGCTTCTTCCTTGTTTTCCTTGCTCTTAATCTGGAAGTGCCAGTTGTATGATAACTGAAGTGACAGTCTGGCGTGATCAGCTGTTTCTACAGTAATAATGTCTGTACAGAAATCGGGTCCCAGGAGAAGGCACAAAGATTTGATGACATTTTGTTTCTTTGGTTTGCCACCAGACAGACTCAGCTGTGTGAATTGTTCATCTGGGCCAAGCATTACCAATTCTGGTCCAAATATTACTCTGTGGAATAAAAAATTTAAAATTTGTGAACAGATTTCTGCATTTACATTAAATGAGTAGGCATCAAACATTTGCTATCCACCTACAAGCTGGCAGAACTTACTTTCTTGTTCCTATCTAAAATCCCTTCCCCCCCAAAAAACCTAAACTTTCATACATATTGTAAAGTTCAACTGGGATGTTTTCCATTCTTTTTCTTTAGTGATAAAATTTGTATTTTTGTGTTTTAATATTTAAGACCCCCACCTCCCACAACAGAATCTCTATGCTTTCATTCACTGTAATTTGTTTTGCCACCACTTTTATGTGGAAAATAGATTCCAAATAAAGAGCAATATTATTTTCAGATCAAAGAAAAGTCAAACCTTTTTGTGTTGAAGTTAAAGGTTATTGATTCCACCTGACATTACCCAAGTAATGAAGTAACTGATGCTGTTTACTACTATTAAGGGACATAATTTCACTTTTAGTAATTTCTTATAAACACTTGTCTGAATTTGAGTCAAACAAGGTTCGATAGTTTCAGTACGGTTTTTATCAGTAACTACGTGCATTTGCAAAAGCTGGTGCTATACTAACAATATGCAACTTAAATTACAGAAATGCAAGAAAAACTAAAATATATACTGTATGCTGTATTCCATCCCAATGTATGAAATACGTAACGTACATAGCTTACCTAGGAGAGCGTTCGTGAGAACTGTAAAAAGATACTGTGCAGATATAATTCTCCAGAATACTTGACAGTGTTGAAGCATACTAGTAGGAACTTATTGTAGCCACATTTTGTTCTTGTTTCATTGTACAATATACATTATCATGAGAAAAGTTGACATAAAAAAAATTTATAATTTTATAATGACTTTTTAAAATCAGAAATTTTGCATTATCATTACCAGATATATATTTACAGGAAATATCAGCCTGTCTGTCAGTACAAGACCAGTAACTTTTGTTCAAGGCTGGCAACTTCTTTGAAATATTTACTGGCTAAATAGACCAATCGTCAGAGCTGGCTCATATATCATATAATTTTCCAGCTCTGATATGCAGTTGTTAAAAATAAAATTTACAAGTTCACAAGGTTCGGCATTGTTTCATGAAGTTGTGTTATGTGGCTGCAATCACTTCCATACACACATAAGTAGAAATTTAATCTTTCAAGGCCAGGATTTACTAAATATTTCTCAAATTCAACCCCATGCAACAGCAAATATTAATATCAAATGCAACTAGCTGCTGAAGCCCTCTTATTCTTTCCAACAAGAATGGAAAGAAGAACAAATGAATACATCACAAACATACTCAACCTTAAATGTATACATTTCAAAGGGAGATAATTCATTTTGAGATAGCAAATAATTGTGAAAGTGTTTATCTGATATGTATTGTGATCCCTACCTAGCTTTCTTTTCTTTGTAATCATAGATCTGAACTGCAGCATTGTGTGGTACTCTGAAGGTAATAACACGTGTCTTGTCACGAGGTCTTGGAGCCTCACTAGCTTGTTTTGATCTATCACTTCTGTCAGCCAAAGGATCTTTTCCTTGAGCGAGGAGGGTTTCTACAGCAGGAGGAAGTTCCTTGGCCCATAATTCCTCATCTTGATTTAACATGTAGGTTTCTCCCGTAACAGCCCTTACCTGGAAAACAGGACATATCAATAAAATGGAGACTTCATAACCAGATGTCTGCGGAAAATTCTTTCCAATTTCCAAATAAAGAACTTGTAGACATATCCATATAGTCCAATTAATGGTACCTTTGTTACACTTACATACTAGTTGATACTCAAATCAACTGACATTTAGTTTACTGAAAATTGTTTTTCTATAAATCAAAAGTCTCCCTGAAATTTTTTAGTTAATCCAATCATGCAGTGACTAACACTGGCACTATGTCATAGGTACATTGTTTGACTAAATAACACATTGTACTCAGCAAGTTTGTCATCAACAAATGCAAAATTCCCGAATAAAAATTTGCATGAAACCAAGGATCATTATATCACCCAGTTAAATATTTACGGCTGTATTATCAACCTTACCTTTCCAGTTTTAATATCTCTCACATAGATACCCTCATTTTCATCCAATGGAATAGCAGATCTCTTCATGACCACCTCAACCTCTACAGGTGGTACGTATTCAGCAGGTCCACGGATCATCCACTTGTCTCCTGGCTTACGTTCCACATCCTGAAACAGAAATAATATTTTGAATTTTTAAATATGTTCCACTTTTCTCTCCTGGCATAAAAAGTTAACTAAAAGATACTACTTTCTTCAATTTTTTTTTGGTGGATTTGTTGTTATCTTCATTGAAATTATCATCTAACTCTTCATTTTAGTGTTTTTATCTTAATATTTACGTAAATTTTGTGAGAATAAACATAAACTCAATTCTTTAAGCAAGTAAAACTGAAATTCTACATGGTTACGGCTTAATGGACATTTGAATGATACAATATGCCTCTCTGTTATAGGGAATATGTAAAAATCTATAGAATTCCTGGAGTATTTTTAATACAAAGACAAATAATTGAAATAAACTTTTGCCATCAACAGTTTTTTGTTGTTGTTTTTGGGGTTTTTTTTTTGTTACTGAAAAAAAACAAATTATACAAATATCATGATGTTGATGAAAACAGGTAATGATAAATGATCACAATATCTATAAATGATCACAATATCTGTCATCAAACTGTTAACTGATTATATAATTTTCTGAATTTTTAAGAGCTACTTGGTAAATGTTAGCCAGTCAAGTTTTGCTACTAATTGTCTGACACAAGTTATCTCCCTTTTTTATTTAGAGAAAGTTTAATTTTGAGATACTTTCAGAATAGCTAACCATCCTACTTAATTTATGATGCTCTTAAACCATGAACAAAATATGCATATTTTCAGTATAAAATAACACATAAAAGCTAAATGTTACTTTTTGTCTTAAAAACAGCCAAGTACAATGTTAGCAGGAGCAAATCCAACATTATGAAATGGCAATAACTGTGTTCATCAAGTGGAGGTATGTAAACATTAGGTGAGATTAAATAAAAGGCTTGAGCACTAGAGTAACTAGGTGGTAAAAGTCATGACCAACATGCAAATTATTCAAAATTTCTTATTTATAACAAAACATTCATCAATCTGTGACAGTTAAATGACTGTAATTAGCAAATATTCAAATAGGGAACAGTTGTATCTTAAATTTACCACAGTAAAACACTGTATGCATCAATATATAATGATACAATACCATGCTTGTGGTAAAATTTCGATAAAACTATATGGTATCATTATATAAAGAATCCATATAATATGCATAAATAAAGAGTCTAGCTGATAAAGCTATTGTACTGAATACTGGCAAGCATTCCAAGGAATTTGCTGCAACTTTAGAAAACAAAGCAATGATAAATCACAAATTATCCTTGTGCTTCCTGTAGATTATTACACTTCACAATTCCAGAAAATTAGAATTATAAATTCTAACCAGACTACTGAGAGGGGATATAATCCAGAATATTTATTTCTCCTATAATTCTGATGCACTCATTTTTATAATATAAATCATAAACTGACCTCAAAATTCTGTTGCTTCTAGTACTGTGATATTGTAAAGCGATTTTTGTACCAATGATTTGTTTGCAATATATGGGAAACTGGGTGAAAATTCTCACAGAATATTTAACCAATGTGTAGGTTATCTCACAGAATATTTAACCAATGTGCAGGTTAAATTATTTTTGAACAACCTTGCTAACTGTGAAAATGCATCTAATCATGCAAGAAACTGGGTTTTCATTATTTGAGACACAGGTTAAGCACTCTTGTAAATGGAAGATTTGTTAGAAATCAAAGCACTCAAAGCAAGAAGTATTCAGACTTACTTTTGGATCAGTCTGAAATTAAAGAAAATGAAAATAAGCTTGGCTTGGAAGGGGTTTTCTTTCCTACGTAAGTCATTAGAATTCTCCAATGGTGCAGCAGTCAACTTAAGTAGTAGGCCTTTGGTCAGAAGCCAAGAGATTTAGCATAAATCAAAGGATCTTGCATTTTTATAAAGCTTTCTTTTTGGGTGTTTTTTATTTTGTATTTTTTAACTTTCAATGCCACATACATATCTACATTCTGCTATATGATTTGGTGATTTTCATAGCCAATGGTAACATACACTGACCACTAATACCTTTGTCTTAAGTCAACTTCTGTCATAGCATAAAATTAAGAACAATTCAACTCAAAGAAAGATTAATTTGCCATCATAAATTAATTCCAAAGTAAAACAGCATCAATTTAACTTTCTACTAGAGTTATTTTTCATTGATTTCAAAACAGAATTATTATTTCCAGCTTTGATTTTTACTTTCTGTGCAGCTGAATATGTTAAAAATTTTCACACGAAATTATTTCCTTTTAAGCATAGAAATGCCTAACAAAAATCGGCTTTTAAAAGTTAAATACATATGCTTCTTGACTCATCAATGTAAAATGTGTCTCCATTAAATATATGCTGTAAATAGTTCAGATTTAAACCTCAGAATTAATTTATTTTGACTTTAAGCATGAAGCTATGTGAAAAAGAATAAAGATGTTATGACTGAAATTTCTACAGAAAATATGACATAATAAAATATGCGAATGAAACCCTTCAATTACAGTTGACATTATTTTGTTCCATTGAACTCAAATAACAGAATACTTTTTCCAGCATTGCATTCTTTCCTTTTGGATATTTATCACTAGGACAGAATTTCCACGACAGAAACACTTGTGTAGTTCTTCTGGTGGAATTAACACACTAATAAAAGGTAGAAATACACTAGTGTATTCCTGTACCTGGAAATTCTGCACACCGGAAAGAAAGTACGTTTACAAAGGGATCAGTCTCTTTACATTTGTACTTCAACTAAACTGAAAATTGGAGCAGTCAGTAATATACAGTGTAAGTGGTTATCTTCTTGGGTATCTAATTGTCAAAGTTATCTGAAAAGTTGACTCATCTATATTTAAAATAAAAAGCATTAAATGTAGTTTTCAGCCTTCAGCCATTTTTAAAAGTTAGATCTGTTTTGAAAGGCTAGTTATTCTCCCAAAAATGACTCCTTAGGCAAGTAACATGTCAAAAAACATTGTTCAAACATGTGATCTGTATCTGATAGAAATCAACCATATGCAATCACTATATGTACAAATATTGATTGTACACATATTATTTTGCACAAGATTAATTTCTATCTGATGTCATTCAACTAAAGACATATATAAAAACTCTGAGTGGCAGTTTGTCTATCACAGCAGTGACCTCTCCAGACAGATTTTTGTTGTATAAGTTTTTCTGACGAGCAGTTCTGTTCATATTACTACTTATTCCAACAAGTTCTCTACAGTTCCTGCTTACCACAGGAATGAACGAAAGTTCTATTTTTTTAAAAACCTCTTTCTCATCATTATACCATCCAAAACATGTTCATGATTTTTTTTTAAGTAATCCCTTTTAGGAATTTTTTTGTTGCCATTAACCATTCGAAATGAAATACAACTTTCTAAAAAGTTTGAAATTTGCATTTTTGACCAAATTTTAAATTACTGTGATACTTTGTGTATTTACTTACAGCATCTTTATCTTTAAATGATTCTGTTGCTCTGAGTATCAATCCTTCATCTTCTCCAAGTACATAGACATTCTGTATTCCTCGTTCAAATCGTTCTCCAGGCATTAAGAAGAATGAACATTCACCCTATTTATTTAAAAATTGGCATTACGTTACAGTTTATCCATACAGACAAAATAAATATTAAAAAATTATAATTACATAAATATGTCGCATATATAAAACGACCATTATTAAATGGTGGTATTAAAAACTGGAACTTCAATTTGTACCAATGCATACTACCTTCACTAGTCTTTACGTTGTTGTGTTTGTATTTTCGCGTTTCTAGAAATCTTCGAGGGGGCACAGTCGGTTGCCACTTTGTCCGTCCGTCCGACGATAAACTGAGTTTTGATGTAGGCTGGGTTACCCGTGTAGGCTGGGTTACCCGGGTACTAAACGACGTCAAAATGACGTCGGATTTTAGTTGAAATACCGCGATACAAGGAATCCGCGATATAATAAGAAATGACTATATGTCTTGCGTCTTTTCGATGATTTGTACCAAGGACATTACATCATGAGGCCTAACTTTGTACTGTTTGTGAAACAAGAGTTGTAATTACAGACAGATGAATATTGAAAGGTGGATAACGTATAAGATTGTTGTAGATATATATCGTATTTATTTCATGAGCAATATGCGCATTTCAGTAAACAATATCTCGTTAGTTTTACTCGAAGCCAACCACAATATATTGAACGTCAAATGTTTAAGAGTGAACCATTTTATTGGGTTGGAGTTACTGACTTGCTAGCATACTTTGCAGGTGACAACAGAATCTAATAACTTTTGTGGAATATCTGTCCGTTCTACCACCGTTTTGTATTTGTTTTGGTTGTTACCTTAATTTATTGTGGTCATGGAAT
>JAOXYJ010000005.1:685687-703239 GCA_028566555.1 Lithophaga nigra
TCAATTCGAGTTGTTGAACAAAGTTCTCTCTCTATCCATCCCAACTTTATGGCCACAGTTGTCTCCCCATCCCGACTTTAGTTACAGTTGTCTGCCTCCATTCTAACATTTGGCCTCTATTTCCTTTCCAACTTTTTGCCACATTTCCCCCTCTCTCTCTATTCTATATTTTGGCCACAATTCTCTTCTCCATCCGGACTTTTAATCATAGTTGTATGTCATTATTCCAAGTTTTTACCACAATTCTCTCTGCTAACTTTTGACCACAGTTCTCTCCCCATCCCAACTTTTCACTAGTTTCTTCCCTCCTTTTCAACTTTTCAGCATTTCTCTCCCGAACTTGCATTTAGCCCTACTTTTCACTATAGTGTTCTCCCTCCATTCCAACTTTTGGTCACACTTCTCGCTTTCTCCTGTGAACTGTTGACCACAGTTCACTCCCTTCACCCAACTTATGACTACAGTTTTCTCTCTCCATTCCAACTTTCGACAATGATTCTCTCTCTTCATTTCAACTAACACCACACCTTGAAACTGAAACGAAGGGCTTTTGATATCCTGTGCTCACATGTAAATACAGATATTTAAATAATAGGTTTCAGCTGCGTAAATAATTGGTATAAATCACATTAAATATCTGAAAAAAGCTTCTTGTCATTTCGCCTAAAATCCGGGAAAAATTAGAGACATTTTTTAACATAAAATGATATTGATTCTTTTGATCTTCTTTCTTTGGGATAGTCATACTTCCGATCTATGACGAAAGTCCAAATTCTATAACGGTAATTCATTTTTATTACAAAAGATAGTTTAATGTAAAAGGTAATTTATAACTAAGGTTTAACGATAATTGTTTGTTATTTATATGTTAAACATATACCAAAAAATATTTATCTGTATGAATGTTTTCTTTGTGCATGGTTAAACTGGGTAAAAGTTTTATATCTGTTCTAGAGCAGATCGTTTAAAATCTTGATAAACATCAACAATAATTGTCCAATATTTAGATGAGGTTTACACAAGCTATGGCACGACGGGTGATTGATTTGAAATAATGTGAAAAAACGTATAAAAAGAAATTGATCTATTCAAGAAAAGTTTGCATCTTCTCAAATTTTACGTGTGCATATTTTTTTCATGCATAGTTTGTATTCTTTTTTGTCCCGACAATTTATGCTTTGTAATTGCCATCATGCGGTTAAAGTACAATAGCAATTTAGAGTTATCACCCTTTTCATTAAACTGTAACTTTCGATTTTTCTTTTTGGTATATCAGTTTCCTCGTCTTTACGTCACGTGAAATAAATATTAACTAGAAAATTAGCAGCGTGACGAATCTTGACAGAAATAAATTAACAAAAATAAAATACCTGTATAAAAGTTGTAGCATCAAGATTCTTATGGAAACAAACACCTTTACTACAAAAGATCGATCATAGCTCAATTAAGAAAATCAATGAATTTAATATCTACATTTTATCATCAAGCATAGTGTTACATGAGCTAACATATCAAGTGGGATTTGATATGAAATCAATAAATCTGTGATTTTGTCCTGTTTTAAGTTAGTAATTATTTGGATTCTGACCAACACTTTTCTGTTGTGTATGTATATAGACGATTAAATTGGCTTGAAATCCGTGACAAACGAATTATCTGTGTCTAAACAGTTAGGAATTACACGATTTTGATATAGTCTAATGTGAACATACCTATTCTGTGATGTTTAACAGCTATGTATCACAGACATTTTTGAAGTGTCGCATCGTAACATTAAATATGCATCAAAAGGTCCAAAATCGAATTTCACATTAAACCAGAGACATATAATACCATTGTATTATATGTCTCTGCTTAAACACAATGGATTTTAAGTTCGATATTGTCATACATCGAGCAATTATATAACTTTCTGACTCGTTTGTATGCAATTTTAAATCTACAAAATGATTCTTAACTCGTAACAGGCAAAATGGATATCGCACAAGCTGCATGAAAGGGGATAGCGTTGTTGGGCTTTATCGTTTAGCAATTTTTCACCTATACAGTGACTACCAGACTTACTGGTGGAGGAAAACCGAGACAACTGTCTAGCTCATCCGATGAAACCCCCGACATTGGGCCACCCAGGGTCCGGTTACAGGAAGCCCGTTACATGAGTATTCGTGCCACTCCAATATAGACCTCACTTTATGTCTCTAGTGTGCTGGTGGCCTGTAAACATCAATGTCTTAAGCTAGTCTCCTGTAGACTTTATTTTTATATTCTGTCCTAGGCACCTCTGAAGCCCACTTCCATGTCTTGTGCTAGTCCCCTGTAGACTTTACTTTCATATACCGTACTAGGTACCTATAAAGCTCACTTCCATGTATTGTGCTAGTCCCCTGTATACTTTATTTTTATATACTGTACTAGGCACCTATGAAGCCCACTTCCATGTCTTGTGCTGGTTCCCTGTAGACTTTTCTTTCATATACCGTACTAGGTACCTTTATAAAGCTCACTTCCATATATTGTGCTGGTCCCCTGTAGATTTTATATTCATACACTGTGCTGGGTACCTCTGAAGCTCACTTCCATATCTTGTGCTGGTCCTCAGTAAAGCTCACTTCCATGTCTTGTGCTGGTCCTCCTTAAAGCTCACTTCCATGTCTCGTGCTGGTCCTCTGTAAAGCTCACATCCATGTCTTGTGCTGGTCCTCTGTAAAGCTCACATCCATGTCTTGTGCTGGTCCCCTGTAAAGCTCACTTCTAAGCCTTAGTTCTTGTATATTTATTACAGCATTATTTTCAGTGCACAAAAAGTGTATTTATCAAGCAAAAAGTCTCGGTCTCTTTTGAAATAACCTAAGCGACCAAAGTTCTATAAATTCTATAAAGTGCCATTGCGGTCTCTTTTAAAAGAAGGATCAGTTAATTAATGATTACTTCGCACATAAAGATATGCAGATTCAGGTGTCGATTTTATCGTTACGGTATAGTTGCAGTTTGACATGCACATATTATAAAATAAGAACCAAAATGCAGACAAAGGCTGTCAAGCCTTAATGATACTCTATCATGAAATATTAATCGTATATTGAAAGATTCTTTCACAAGATATGCTTTATGTATATGTTACGACTTTACTTCAGTATTGAATAGTTTCATGAAATATTTTCGCGTCCGTGACAAAGAATTTGGCATTTGGGGTAGTTTAAAACAGCGATGTAGAAACGAAAAAGGAAAGACAATAGAAAAAAAAAGAAAAAATTACTCCGCAACAAAAGAGGGAAATTGAAACTCTCCTCCTCTCATGTTGCTATGGCCCTGACTGTATGACATGGAAATGATACCTAGCCTAGCGCAGCAGAGTCTAACTTGTAATCTTTTGTTTGTTTCCTTTCATAACCGGATCTTCGAATGGGGCCAATGAGAAACTGATCCAAAATTTCTCAGTGAGGCTACAGCTCGACTAGAATACGTTTTCTTGTCTCTTTTATACCCGTACTCCAAAGTACCAAGAAGTATGTTTCTTATCTGTCTGTCCGTCCGTCCATTGTAGTATGTTGTTGCTTAAATAGCGCATTCATTTTCTAGAGTTTAGAGTAACAGCCAATTTCGAAAAAGCCTTCCTGGGGAAAATATATCACCATACTATCCATCAAGATGTTTGGAGTGAGCTGCGATCAATGATTCCTGTATTTTTTATTTTAGTTTTTATAATGGTGGTGTATGGTCCTCTACAGACACGGTTTTATGAACATCGTAATCTTTTTATTTCCATCATTTCAGTTGTTGACACTTGTTAAACGTGCATCGCATTTTATTAGAATCTTACCAGCAACTAAATTTTTTGTATTTATTTCATTCAGACCGTTATATTTACATAAATGGCCATTTTGTGGCAATGGTACTGCATTTGTATACAGAAAAAGCAGTTTAATATCACGACTTAACAGTTTTCGTCCATCAGGAAGTAACCGGAAGAAAACTCTTCACTATATATTCTTCACTTTACAAAGTGTTCTGTTTCACAGCTTACAGACAGGGAACCTTTCCACTAACAATGTATATGATCGCCACGCACATATCATTCCATATTTTTCATTTAATTTACAGAAAAAAAGTTGTTAAATTAAAAAAAATCACAGAGCAACTTGCGACATGTAAAGAAAATGGATATCGCTCTAGTCAAAGATTTTCGAATCCACTTTGCTCCTCACGCATCTTTATGGATCGATGGATGTTTAACGTCTTTTTATGGACATGTCTTCAGTAGGTTATGTGATCCAATCAGACCGCCGGTGACTTCAGACTCTATTACATAATAAACTCTACCTAAAGAGTTCTTTGATGATCTGTAAACTTGTAGTGTGAAACGAAGTAGACTAGGAAAACCTTGACATGAATCGTGAAAATCTTGAAATCTTGTAGCACATTGAACAAAACCTCTGATCGTGTATAAACGAAGATCCTCATGCGGTTTTTGATTACATGATTACCAGTGCCTTTTCAGGATGATTATTTGATCACCACGGGCTTTCTTTTAATGATTATATGATTACCAAGGATGCATTTATATATTTTTTATGTCTTTAGAAAATGAATTAGTGATTCCCGGGGCAAATTATGAGATCGTTCTTTTTGAGTCGAATCCTGTTCGAACGCAGTTCTGTGGCTGAGAAATGACCACATAAAAAGAACTTAAGTACATATGTTATAGGTACTCCTGTTTTAGTTCATTTATAGGTACCAAGCACCAGGTTTTTGCTGTATAAATATTTGTAAGCTGGATATACATGTACTTAATGACGTCTACACTCGAGTTAGCTGTTCAAACTGACATATAAGGAGTTCCTAATTTCTTATAATCGCATTTCATTAAATTTCTTAAATCTTGGTGTAAACAGTATTTAGCCGCAATTCAAATACTATATTTGGCGACACATTCTAGATCATGTATCTAAAAGTGAAAAATAAATAGTCTAAAGAAATTATTTACATTTCTTTACAATAATCGGAAATTAAAAGTGCGTCACCTGTACAATAGTTTGGGAATCAATCATATCGGTATTTTATCTAGATCTTTAGAAAACTTTGCTTACATACTTATGTGTTGAACTGAAATATTTCATCAATACCGTTCATGCTCCATTAAGATCAGATTGTAGTTTATTTGTTTTCAATCAAAACATTGTATAACATTTAAATTTTCTTACAATCTTGTCTTTTTATTAAATAGGTCACCGTATGTCTCAGGGATCGGGACAAAGGCAACCCACCACACCTCGAAGATCTAGTACACCTGTTTTGTCTCAGACTTTACCAAGTTCCATGAAATCACCCAGAAAACTATCTCTTGTTTCCAACTCATATCAAGGTGTTCAAAGACCGCCTTCACCTGTACGCATGCGTAGTGCTTCACCTGGACCTAATCCAAGGAAATTACCCACTCAACCGAATGTGAATTTAACTGGAAGTAGTAGCAAATCTAGTTTGTCATCAAATGGAAGTAATAATTCTAGTGTGAATGGATCTAAAAATAATTCAGTTCCAAATCAATCTCCGGCAAATAATAAACTAAGATCACCGTCACCGGTTCCGTCTTCTACAAAATCGTCCAAGACATCAGGAGTACCTAATAACAGACCATCATCTCCGATAAAAAGATGTTCCTCACCGGCACCTGCCAAAAGGTGTACTTCACCTAGTCCAGCCAGGAAATCAGGGGCTCAGACACCTTCAAAACATAAAATTATAGCAACATCAAGGTAAGACAGAGTTTTAGCTTTGTTCCAAATTGATACTAATTCGTTTAATTGATTTAAGTTTGTATACTAGCATAGACAAGAATATATTTCCCCAACATATAGGGTGCATTTTAATGGATTTTTCTTCACATTTATGAATTTAAATGGAATTCCTACATCCGTTAAAGGTAAACAATGACTAGATAATCAATAAACTAATTTCTATATGTGGTAAACAGAAGCAAGTTGAAACAGAGACCATCAAACAAACCCACATTTATTACCTGATAATTTAGGTCTTTTGTCAGATTTAATTAAGCCGGTTTTATTGTATAATCAAATCAGAAGGAGTTTTATCCCATAAGGACCCTACACATTAAAATCGACCTGACAGTTTGTTTTTATTCACATTCCTCTGTTGTATACAGTGTATATTATTCAGTTTAAATCATTTATTATCGACAAGTTCGAACAAATACACAAATGTCTTGAAATATTACCTGTTCGGTTATTTTTTCACTTTTAGAATTTTATTTGTGATGAAATATGACCCATTCTCTGTCGAAAACAATGAATAATTTACGAAGTGAATTGATCTTTTCAGACGTGGAAGGTGTTCAGTTATTTAGGCCTTATATTGTACGTTATTTTATTCCCGTAGATAGTCTTAAAAAGTGATTTTCAAGACCTATGTTCATTTTAAACACAAATTAAACATTGTTGGGGAACCCAGACTTGAAATTTGCGAATTCAATACTGTTCAACACAGTCATGAAACCCAGGGAAGTCATAAGTGGACTGTATAGTCGTTGATGTTCCAAACATAGGAGTTTGATAATAACTTCAGGAACAAGAATCGCCATATATTTAGGATGAGCTGATAAGTTTTATGTACTTAATTAAACTGAAAGGCTTGAAACATCGGAGATGACCGCCTTTGTGCACAAAGAAGCACAAGAGAATAGAAATTAAGGACCATATTAAATAGCTTTAGATCCATAATTTACTGAAAGAGCAAAAAAAGAAAAAAAAATGGTTTACTTTAAACGAATAATGAATAAAGACCACAAACTGAGATGTTCCTTTCCTTTTAAGATTTTTATGTTTTGCGTAAAATCAGAGGCTTTTGTACCTGGGTATTATAAAAAATGCCAGAAATGTTTGGTCTTGTCTAAATGAAATGCACTAATATCACCTCTTTTGGTAACAAAATATGATGCACAGTACAATCAATATAGATTGAAGTTAAGCTCTTTATTGCTGATACATCTGAAGTTTCTGTTGTTATTAAAATTCTATAAACTGACATCTAGACAGTTATCAGGCAATAACAGAAATACCTGAAATTGCCATTTGAAATAACAATCTGGAAAAAAGGAAGTTTTTTTTTTTATCAGTGAGTGACAAATTTAGATCCGTGTATGTATTATTCACTAGTTGCACTTGGAAGTACATTTTGTACTTAATTGTAAGTTATAAATATAAAATATTATCACAACCGATGTAAAAGCCAAATCAAACTAAAAAAAATTATGATAATCAAAATTTAAAATATTCAAATAAATAAATCAATATTTTAATAGGCAAGAAAGAGGGTTTCGAGGGTGGAAGAAACACCCGATATTAGACAGTCTGGAACCTCACCTGTTTTCAAATGATGTCGGAACTCTTACGTTTTCAAAGTCTTGGAAGCACATCTGAATAAAATTAAATGTATTACTGCCTGGAAAAACAATCTGTTCTTTTACTGTAGACAATTACGACAGTGTTAGCTCACTTAGAGCAGCTCTGGTGATCTAACATCCACTGAAATACTACATACTAGTAGCCCTGTTCAGTTCAGTATAATCTACTATACACATACATATTTAACTTTACAAATATTTACCTTGAATATTATTTAAAAAAAAAGACATAAAGGGAAAACGTTAAGTTGCATAGTAGGCAGTTTGTAATAATATCTCCATCTTTCTGAAATTTCACATTCTGGTAACAAAACTTTATAAATATTATGCTATTAGGATTATAACTGTGAGGATATAATGTTAATCCTTCAGTACAATATAACTTCATTATAGATTGGGTATAGATTAGTATATACTATATTGTTTGGTTAATTGGCTGATCCTAGACTTACCGAATTTTAAATTTTGTATTATGACTTTAGCATAGACCATAGCCAAAATCAGTTAATTATTTTAATATATAATGAAAATCTATCGATTGAAATTTGTCAGAACGCGAGCCAGTTCTACCATAGGGACAGTGTCGTGTCAGTATTTGGCCTCTATCCAGTATCATAGTTAAATTGGAATTTTTAAGTGTCGTAAGTAATAAGATATATTGGATAGACCCCGTTGTTAGCAGTAAGTAAAAATTTTACGAGGACAAAAGTGTTTATAAAAGCTGTTCTATCTTTTATTTGTCAAAGACGATTTAACAGGTAATTACTGTACTTATATTGAGGGAATACACATTAAGAATTTGAAAACTGAAAGTTCAGGAGGTTATTTTTATTAAAAATCCATATAATGGATTCTTTTCAACAAATTCTTTTACTTGTATTCTTGAGAGATGTATAATCCAGTCAATTATTTTCTGACAATCTTGAGTAACCGCATTTTGTTTGAAAAAATATTTTATACACTTTTTTCTCTCTTTAGTTTATGATTATGTGTTATCTGTATTACATAAGGTGTTATATGAACTGTTTTTTTTAATTGTTTATTGAAATAAGCACTCAGCCGCAGTGAACTGCGTAACAGGAGTGACAATACACATACAATTGTTACACAAGAAACGAATCGAGTACACCGCTAATATATATATGTATGTGTCTATAATCGTATGGAGAGGGTTTTCAGTTAGTTGTAATAACTCATACCCAGTGAAATTTGTTAAAAATTTTGCAAATAAAAAAAATTTTAAAACTTAAACAATTTTTCGCGTACGGAAACATTGTTAGGTTCACAACGTAAATCATGAAATAAAACCGAAAGAGAACACTACACTATATAGTAAGACAAAAACTAATAGTAATATTTCAGAGGGACAATCTCGCAAAATTTTGTTTTTACCAACGAGTTGTAGTGAGGGGCATCATGTTTTTGACTTCGGTCCGTCCATGCGCCCTTCGTGGCATAAGTAGCACACTGATGTCTTATTCTCTTATTCCTTTCGACTTTTTCTTAATTTTTGGTAGCTTTAACAGCAACCAATTTACAAAAAAAAACTTGTGGAAAAAACTTTTTAAATATATTTTAATACTGTCTAGATGTGCGCCTTTGTATGAAGTTGTCGTAAATAAATTTCTTAAGTTATTCCAATCAGACGGTTGTGCATCTGTTTATATGATATCCGGGGGACAATCAGTTAAAAGTTCGTATCGGCGTCCAGTGGAGTTATCATATCATTACTTTTATAGATATATTGTCCAAATACCGAAAAATCACAAACAAATCAATTTCCCCCGGAATGCACTGGTAATAAATTTTATCCTTTATCAAATATTCATCTAATATGATTCATGTTAAATTGATTGAAACTAACAAAATCAGTCTGTCGTGTTGGTATAAAAGTACATTTGACTAGGTACAAATGATCTTACCCCCTAGCTAGGGGGCTGATCTATTACCTTAGACTTACATACCCGTTGTTCAGCATTTTTACAAACAGTAAGTTTATTATTATGGTACGTTGCATTGTTATTCTACCTGTAAATAGGTAAAAGTCGTATCACCAATTTACCAAGTTCATCAAGTTTATATACAGGATTCATGACTAAACGTTTCATAGTTTATCTTTGACTTCTCTTCATTATCACACAATACATGCAGCAGGAATAGATTTACATTAATTGTACAGTCTTCACGACTAATAACAAGATAGGCCCTATGAAATGAGTTTTTTTGTCAGTCTTTGATTCGCGTTAGTTGCTAGACCACTAGTAAAACTCACATATTACTTGTCGAGTCAGAAGTCTAGATAAGGGACCGACCATTTAACTTAAAGGGGGCTATGGTTTTTGTTTGTGGACTGAAAATATGAAGTTATACTGTGAAAATGGGGCTTCAGAATATTATTTTTTTCTTCTTTTGAATCAAATTATTTTTTTCTTCAACATTTGGAATCAGAATTTTTTTTATTATAAAAAACCATAGCCCCTCCCTTGAAGTTAAATGGTCGTTCCCTAACTACAGTATACATGTGCATTATGTAGATGTTTGATAGACAATACAGCTGTTTTAAAAATTGACAGTATTAGTCGTGGACACTGTTTTTGTTGATGCATATTTCTATATAATGTGTACGTTTCAATTCGTTCTACTATTATGCAGTATAAGGAAGGCCTATAGACGTACGCCCAATTGTACATTGTATTGTATCTAAGATTTAGTAATATTTAAAATAATGTCCGTTTTCTGGGTGATAGCTGTAGTTCTTTTCAACTCGTTCGCCATAATGTATGTAGTTTTCCAGTCAAAAGGTCAAAGGTCTAATAGTTAATTAAAAATAGGTTTTAATCACTAATTAGTTTCCATTGAGTAGTTTTTCTCTCATTATTTGTTATAACGTTGCCTTAATTCTTTTCACACCTATCATTATCCTTGCTTCTGCTGTTTATTCCAGGTCTACCCCCAGTACACCCAGTGTCCAGCGTCGCCAGTTACCACAACCTAAAATGGATTCTTGCGGAAATAGTGAAAGATCAGATTCAACTTCCGCTTCGGGGAATTCTGTCCCAAGCATGGACCAAATAAGCACAATGACGTTGGACGAATTTAAGAATTTATTAAATAATGCATTATCTGTTCCGAACGGAAATACGTCTGAAGCTAGTTTAGACTCACCAAGGTCACAAAGTAGTACAGACAGCTATAAGAACTACTCATTCAATGCAACATCTAAGAAGCCACCTCTTTCCGATCACTCGAAAGCTAAGACATGGACACAGTCAAAATCTGCATCGAATGTGTCAAAGAGTTTTGACTCATATAGGAATTTGAAAAATCATACGATACCTGAAAAACCGGAACTTCCGGAGAAGCCGAAAAAGATACTCACGTCTGCTGCTTCTTGGAACAGACCAAAGACTCCCACAAACTCATCTAGACCAAAAACGCCAGTATCATCTGTAACAAATTCCAACCGACCAAAGACTCCGGTGTCATCATCGCGTCCCAAAACACCGGTATCGTCTGCTCGTCCAAAAACACCAACAGCATCGACTAAATCTAGCACGTCTGTATCGTCCTCTTATAATTACTCATCTGTTAATACTTCAAATGACTGGTCAAGCAGACTTTCAGCCGATAAGAATAGTTTACTAACCAAGAATTCACAGGACTTGTCCCGCAGGACGACTGACAGTGACCCCCCGTATAAAATCAGTGCTTCAGACACAAGCGATAGTGTAAAATCAAGAGCTAGTGTAAATTTTTCCGAAAATACTGTCAGTAGTGGTGATTCTGTTTCACAGACGAACCATAAAATCAGTACATCACGTGACAAAACGTCTGTTGGAAGTTTCACAGGAATGATGGCGTCGAGATTTTCACAAGAAGGTAACCAGACGACGAGTTCAACGCCGATTCAAACATCATCATTTAGGAGTAGTATAGACTGCAAATCAAATAAAAACGAAACAAATTCGCCATTATTTACAAACAGGACTAGTAGCGTGACTATGAAAAGTGATGGTTCTTATTTTCCTCCCAAAGAGGAGGAGAAACCAAATGTTGGATATGTTACTATAAACGCTGATGATAACAGCTATTCATACACGAGAAAACAGGGAAACAGTATTCTGACGTCATCTAATAGTGTCGTTGAACATGTGCAAAGTAAGCTAGGATTAACGGACAGTGATAAAAAGAATTCTAGTTCAGTTAGTGAAAAGGATAATTGTACAAGTGCAATGGAAAGTAAACTTGATTTATTCAAGAAAACATTTCAATCAGGTAATGCGACAGAACATCAGTCTAGTAGCACGTCAGACTTTTTGAGAAATAATCCTTACAATCGACAAAATTCACAGGAAAAAGAAGTGTCTGAAAGTATCTTGCCAGAAAATAAGTCTGAAAATGTAAATGACAGTGAGCGTAGAAGTAGTTTGCAACAATCTCATCTTCCTAGACCATCAACGCCATCTGGGCGATGTACTCCTTCTTTAATTCCAAGACCTGCAACTCCTGTTGGTAATTTGAGAGAGATTAAAGAAAAAGCCGAAAAACTGATAAACGAAGATTTATCTAGCGTGACTAAATCTATAGAAAACTTAACAACCTCAATTTTGACAGAACAAACTTCAACTGTTAATACTGAAGCTCCCTGTAGAAAATCCTCACTTCCAAGTAAAAGTACCACTTTGTCTGAAAAACCTATTACGTCACCACAAATTTCAACCACTGCTTCTAGTAATTCTAGTAATACGGGTCGTCCGCCGACGCCGCGAAAATCGAATATTCTTGTAAAAGCACAAGCTTCATCATCATCATCATCATCACCAGCTAACGTAAAGGGATCTTACACTAGTCAGTTTATGCAAAGACGCGCTATGACTCCAGGACCGAATAAAACAGAGAGTAAAATTGAGCCAGTGCGTAGATCATCTACCCCTGGTCCTAGTGACAGGGGAAATGTTCTCAGACGGTCTGAAAATTTCGAGATGGATTTAAATGAATCGTCTACATCTCGTAAACAGAACGTGCGGACAAGTTCTGATTTCAACGAAGTCCGACAAAGCAGAACCGTACCATCCAGTCCTGTTGTACAGAGGAGACCACGAACACCTAGTGCGGAATCACATATGCTCTCTAGACAACCCGCTGTCGACGAAGAACCCATCATTACAGTTGACAGAACCAACGGACAACACTGTATAAGTGTTCAACGAAGTGGAGAATCTGCTTATAAAAGTCCCAAGCCCTCGTCTAGTCGAATTATAGCGAGATCCCCAGCAGCAAGTCGACCGAAGCAAAACGATAATGACGTCGAGAGAAATCGATTACGATCTCGGAGTGTTGATGTAACACAACAAAACTCTCGTAGTCAGAGTATCGATAGGAATAGAAATGATCCTGGGGAGGTAGTTCTAACAGTCAACAGAAGTGAAGGATCGCATATTGTCAATAAGAGGACTGAAGCTTGGGTCGAAGATGCAGCCAAAACTGTAGCGAAAACCCGTCATGGTTCCAAGCTAAACAAGTCATTATCCACTGGATATCAGCGTTCGAAAACACCAAATCCCATGGACATGCGCAACAATCAGTCACGATCATTGGAGGAGATCAAAGCAGCTTTGTCGCTACCAATAAATGGCATGACTATTAACACGGAAAAATTAGAAGCGCCACCGGAAGATCCTGAAATGTACGCTACTATGGACAAATTATTTGAAGAGATGAGAAGAAAGGAACTGAGGGCATCTGTAAATGAGACTCCTGGATTGCCTCAGAATGATGCTGTCAACGGAAATAACGACGACGAGTATTCATTGGACAGCAATGAAAATGTGAAAAGAAAGTTTTCGGTTCCGTCAAAAACTTCAAGTAGACAGTCTACACCATCCCGAGAATCTGTTTCAAGTACGCCATCTCGTCCGAAGACACCATCAATGTCAAGGTCAAGTTCGTCTTCGCAACCAGTAAACAGACCTGCATCAACGCCTCCGCGCCCGTCTACACCGACCAGGTCAAAGACCTCATCTCGGCGATCAAGTATGCAATCGGACGAATCTAAGTCATCAGGTCAGGTTAAAAGCTCAGATGTAAATACTATATTAGTAACGAAAATCAAGGAAATATTGAACGTTAAACCCAGAAAAGACGTTGGAGACGGCCCCAAAACAAGGATACCAGCCCCAGCATCCTTAGCTAAAACTGGAAAGTCCAGATCATTTTCAAATATAAGTGCTGCAGCCGATAGAGACAATCTATACTCTCGACAATCATCCGGAAGTAACATGTCTAACGGGGACTGCAATGGTGACGTGTACGATGATTACGATGAATGTGGAAACGAGGTTGGATATTACTCTCGAAATAATGGTAGTGACAGTAACTCGGATCAGAGTGACAAATATAGGTCAAGTTCGGGATCAAAAACACCGGTACCAAAAATTGCAACTCCACTGTCGACAGGAAGAACGTCATTGTTAAATAATCAAAGAGACAACTGTCGTTCCTCTTCAAAATTAATACGTGCAGTGTCGGCTTCGAGTCTGTCTTCGACAACATCACAAACTTTATCATATACTGCAGGAGACGATGACGGATACGTGTAGTAGAATACGAAGTGTATCAATATATTTTTGTGGCATTTTAAATGAGGCAATATTGCACTATATTTTGGCGGAATAACAGCATTATATGGAAACGAACATAATTTGGATAAACAGGTGATAATTGGACATAACAAACAGTAATGTAGTAAACTTCTATGTATTAATCCTGTGATAAATGTCCAGTTTTTGATACGTTTCCGCGATTGATCTCTAATTTGCAGTCGTAAATGAAAGGTACTTTACGGTTGCTTTTGTCAAGACGAAAAACATGTAGTACATAACTTTAAAAGAGGTATTATATCCGATGTTAAAATATCGGGACATTACTTACTTTAAAATTACACACCAGTTCATGCCCATGAAGTGACATAATATTTATTTATATATTCTCTTTTCTTCCTCCATATTTTAGTTACACAAGGAACGCAAGGTTGACAAGACAGAAAGATATTCTAGATAAAGCATTAAGTTCAGCTGGGTAGATGTGCTTGTTTTAATATTAGTCTGTTCATGTCGGGTTTTATTTAATGATGGATTTACGAATTTTTTACTGAATTCTGTGGGATAGGAGATATCATGTTTATTATCTGACAAATTAGGTACGGTTTTGACCATAAAGGAATTCAGATTGTTATACAAGATGTTATGTTTGGTCCCATATACTTAAAGAGTTAAGAAGTAAACTACCGAATGTAGATTGTTGCTAGTGGAAGATTAGCAATATGGATACATGATACGACAAATGTTGATTTTGTTTCTCATAGGTATTTGGGTGATCATAAACTTTATTCAAATATATAAAAGTACAAATGCATCGTACATGTTTTACAATTGACAATTACTGTTGAAAATGTACCATTCGTATTAAATTACACAATGTAACCTGTGTATTTAACAAATATTTAAATAGGACCATCATGTAGGTATTAATCTGTTATCTGTTACTTTGGCAGTCCTCCCATCTTTTTTTTCTGACAAGGTAGATGTCTAGAGGGTTTTATAATATCTTGGCATCTCTCAGTACGGTGAACAGGGTTATTATACCTAGATTAACCAGTGATTGAATTGATAGGATTGGAATTTTATTTAATGTTATTTTTAAACAAAAATTAGACTTAGATAGTCGCTAATCACGAAAACCTCAAACATTTAGCTCAGATTTCAAACATGTTTGTCAATTCGAATTTTTTATTGTGAAGACTAATTTTGATTAGGTTTAGTAAAAACAGTAATAATCAAAAATAAATTTCAAGAAACACAAGACCACCGACAAGTATCCGGATTGCAATTCATACAACACACTAAAGCTGATGCTAAGAAGCGTATCATGTACATTTGTGCATATAATATTGCTAATACCATTAGCTACCATTTTCAAAAACCATAAAAACTTAACCTCTCATTTTATTCGACGTGAAAAAAGGAACTCTTTATATAACGCTGTCTTGTTTGTTTAAGTTTACCATTAATCTTAATGCGATGTCATGAAAATGTAGTTACGACTAAATTACATGTTGTATGTGATAAAAGGTTTTTTTTTATCACAGTTTTGTGTGATACAACCTCTGTGTATTTTGAGAAATATATACATAATGTAAGATAAACTTTAAATCTAAATTAAAAACATTATATGATTTCCATAACTGTTTTTCATATATTTTGCAATTTAAAGAGAGCTTATAAGAATTACATGGGATTTTATCATGAGGATTCGGCTTATTTTATTTTTGTTGAACAAATTTTACCTCAATATTTTATATTAAAGATGAAAATTTAACTGCCATAGTAGCAGCTTTATTTGTATTGAAATTATCTCCCTTATTTAAAAAATTAGTTTTCTCAAAATGTAAAAGTCATGTCAATTCTTACTTGGCAATATATTCTTAAGTATTGTTGGAAAGATGAAAAATTATCAAATTAGTAAATAATTAATATAAAATTTCACATTATACATCTTTCAAATTACCGTATATTTTAGTATTAACAAGAAAATGGGCAATAATATTTGGAGTAGTTACCAGCTATAAACTGCGATTTAAGCGACCATTGTATGCAATCAGTTAAAACGACTGCAATGATTTAAACGACCAGTGTATGTAAGTAGTTAAAAAATCGATTGCGATAATTTAAGCGACAGTAAGATTGTCTCTTGAATTCCAGAAATACATTCCATGTTTGTATATTGTTTGTTTGGTGCAGAAGTTGTAATTGTTAGTCTATGCAAGCTTAGAGTGAGAAATATTAAAAAGGTGTGCATTTTGAACCCATCTGTAGACCAGATAATCTAGATTAGATGAATTGTTTGCAAAGGTTACAGTTCAGTCTAGCAAATGTAATTTTATTTACCGAGCTTCCTCCTCTTTCAAGTAGTTAAGTTTGTGAAGGATGAAACAGATCTTGTCTTTACATTTTCAAAAGAACATTACTTTTAAATAATCTTATCGTAAGAAACTTGTAGATAGAACACTAAGCACCAAATTGTCTGTTTCGTTATCAGGGCAGTGAGGTTTTGCAGATGAATGTTTATTTCAAGTTTATCTAGTCTACAGTCAGATGGCTTTATTTTTATTTATAAGTAGACATATTTTTTTTATTGGTTCCGAGTTTGCTTAGGGTGAATGCGCTTGGGTGATGTAGATTACATGTAGATTTGTGTGGAAGTGATGTTAAATTCAGTATTATAAGCATACTCGATAATGTAACGGAGATAACTCCCATTTAGGTGTAAATGAAATCCTGTTTTTATCCATAACTTAAAGCTATGTCTGTGATTATTTATTAATGTATTTTTGTGACGTAATGAACTGCTGACAGTATATTATAAAGAAGAGAAATATTTATTTTGTGTTTGATTGCTTAAATACTGTACAACCTATAAATGCAACAAGTCTACTCTCATACCATCAACACAGGAGTTCCAAAGAATCCAAGAGAACTGACTGCAAATCTGCAAAAATGTTCATATCCAAGATGTACTGAATGTAAGGACATCGAAACCAATAAATAACATTCATAATCAACAGACGAAGTTCAAAAAGAAGTCTAAGACAATCGACTGCCAAAATATCCACACCCTATGAACTCTGAACATTAATAGCATCTGTACGTATTGTTAACAAAAAACCGGGTTGCCAAATATGTTGACACTAAGTAACCTCTCTCTGTTTTTATGTGATTGTATCGACATACAGTTTTCTGTTTCGACTACCCTTTTATAAAGTATATATTATCTTGATTTCTGCATAATATCACCTACGAGCCACAATATATGAAACATTTTTAACGCGTGAACGTAGCGTGCGATCCAGATTTATATGGTGACATTATCTATTTGCAGACTTCCTGATATTTTTTTCTTGCATTACTGATATATATATATATATATGGAAAGGCCATAAATTGAAGTTGTCACATAACTAGCTTTACTACAGGTTCAGATCATTTTGATGGATGGGTGGGTGTTTAACGTCCAGCGGGTAATTTTTCAACCATATTCAGGACGAGAACATATTATGGTATGGATATATGAATCCTGC
>JAOXYJ010000005.1:727130-739826 GCA_028566555.1 Lithophaga nigra
CTGACGACAACAGATACGTATACAACAGTGCAACAGCTTTTTGAGAGGTATAAGACATACAGCTTCAATAGGAATATGGAATTATTTAAGATTTCCGTACTGAAATAAAGTGAAGATTACAGTCTACCGTCTACTACAAGCACAGCTTTTTTCCACAGACGATAACAGTATGGAACACTTTACCAGCAGCAGCTCCCGAGGCTTCTGATTTGATATTTTTCAAACGGGAGCTCGCCACCGTCTCTTTCTAGTCTTGTAGGGCCCGTCAAGTTGTAAGTAGTACCTAGTGAAGCGATAGTGCTGTGCTGGTGGGGTGTATACCCCGGGGACGCTACGGTAGCCAGAGTGGACTGTTGCAGAAGGTATGAAAATGCAAATTGACAACTCTTCCTCTATCTTTCTGTCTTTCCTATTATCTATATCTACCATTTACTTATTTCACTCATTTATCATTTTCTCTCCTACGGTTGATAGTTCAAAATTTTATTTATCAAAATTTTCATGCGCACCACGTCCGTGCAAAGTAGTCAGCAGTGACGGGGCACGTATCATGTAGAAGTAGAAGTAGAAGGTCCGAAGGAAATATGGAGCAGAAATGACCTTTGCTCCTCAACATATCGTCTGTTAGATAAAAAAAATGAAAAAAAAATAAGAGTGCAGATTCGCAACTGCAGCCATATTGCCGTGTAAACGTGTACGTGTAACCGATCAGCTGTCACGGCGGAGACTTAACAAGCCACCAATCGTCTACTACGCTATAAACACTAAGAAAACGCTTACAGACTGGTTGTGAACGAAAAATGAATTATCAATTAATATCATATCTAAATAAATTAGAGTGTTCCCTTTCCTTGGAAGGTGTCTGGTACCTTTTAACGCGGATGAATCTGTCATGATTAATACGATCCCTCTAAAATGGCGGAGTAAAATCAAGCTACGTAAACTGTGCATGAATAATGTATGGAAGGCCCTCTGCGAAAACTCCTCATTTTTTGTACCGATTGGTCAACTAATATGGCTTCCAGAGGCAACTCTTATTTCTGATTGGCCAATTTTCAAAAATCTTATTCTCTGAAACTATAAGACCAACTGCTTTGAAAATGCATATGAATGATGAATGTTTGGTTCGCAACCGCTACAAAGACGTCTCATTTAGTACTTATTGGGCAGCTAACATGGCAGCTATTGCGGCACATAGTTTTACAATGAACAGTGTGGAAAAATTACTTTTTAGCTGATCTGAAGCAAAAATTGACTCAAAACTGTAGATTCAATGAATTAGACTGTTTAATTATGAGTAATAAGTAAAATGATATATGTTATGTAATTTTCCATGACATTATTTAAAATAGCCCAGGTGAGCGATACAGGCTCAGCTGAGCCTCTAGTTTGTTTCAGCGTCTAAAATATTTCAATTTTAGTGATGACAACCGGCCACCCTCCAAAAATTACTTCAAAGGCAAACTTAAGATGATTCTAGGTATATATATGTCCAGTATAAATTAATTCTAGCTTCGGACGCGAACAAAATACCTACAGTATATAATCTTTCGATGAAGAATCTTGCAAAATATAAAATAGCCCGGGAAAATAGGAACTAATATAATCTACCCCTCAACATCAAACAGTCCTGCCAGTCCAAATCCATGATAAGAAACTAACAATTGCTTCCTTGCTTTATCAAAGAAAAGTCCCCTTGGATTGCAAATTTTGTCAGATTTGTCAAGAAGAACTTTGTTACTTTCTCCATCAGAGGATATTACTATGACAACATCACTCTCAGGACCAACTACAATGACATTTCCATGATTATCGACGGCTAAGGGGGTGATAACCATGGAACCTTAATCCTGTCATCACTGAATGTCCAGATTTGTTTTCCTGTTTTATCACAGCAGTACAAGGTACTGTTGTTCTCAGCTGTGTAGTATATCCTGTCTTTGTGAGTCGTTACGTAACACACCTCCTTAGCATGTACAGGTATGGTATTTGTCACATGTCCATCCAGAGTTATCTCCTTTATCTTGACACCATCTACGACATAAAGTTTATCATCATGATATGATATTCCTGCTAACCTTTCTGAGATAATAGAAATGTTCTTTTCTACTTTGTTTTCACTGATGTTAACTATATCGATAGAATTGGAGTAATAAGCCACGGCTACCTTGTTACTGTCCAGACTGGTCATGTACCACGGTTTTTTCGAAAGTTCAATGTTACGGTTGTATGATCCATCCTCGTTATGTATGATTAGTCTGTTATTTAAGTAATCTAGGAACACCGTCTGCTTATTCGGCATTACCACACAATCAAGTACCCCTAAACGATTTTCCTGTTTAGGTATGTGTATGTTTTGACGGAGTTTTAATTGAGTTCTTTCAATGCTCGTACCCATGGGGATTTCTCGCTGTGCCTGTTGTGCTTTGGGTTCTAGATATTGTGCAGAATTAGATTCAGATTCCAACACGACTGTTCCAAATGTATTTACGTCTTGAAATAATGAGTTAAGTTTGGAATCAATTTGGAATTCAATGCGACGTTTTGTGTCAGTGGCGATCTCCTTTAGAAAGGCTTCCTTTTCTACGTATACTATCTTCTCAAAACTTTTCATTCCAATGAATGTTTGAACGTCGGAGGCAAACTGTTTCATTTGAGAAGTCTGGTCTCTTAATTTACGAATTCGCTGCTCAGTCTGCGAAAACTGTTCTTCAGATTTCTTTACTGCTGCAACCGCTGCTTTACATTTCGAATTTAGTTCATCTAACAACTTTTCTTGCAACTTATCGAGAAGCTTATTAAGTCTCTCCCGAGCGTCTGTAATATTTTTAATGACCGTTTGTTTTTGATCGTTTAAACCTTTAGCAGTTTCTTCCCTACTCTGCAGCTTACCTGTCACATTTTGCAATAGGACAGTAATGCTTTCATCCAGATCTGCTAGTGCTGTAGATTTCTTCACACCTTTTGCAGCTTTTTCTACTTTCTGAAGACTGCTACACTTTGAGTGTTTTACCTGTACACAACTAACACAAAGAACTGTATCATGCTGGACGCAAAAGTAATCTATTTCGTAGTTATGTTCTGAACAGATTTGACTGACGGAAAATTCCGATGTTTTAAGTCGGTCAGAAACTGATATTATCTGATGGTCCCGTAAAGCTTTAATGACTTTATGACTCTTCACGCATTCTGTACAAAACCCATCCTGGCAAGTATTGCACCATTTATCGGCAGGCACCGTCAGTCCATTTTCTTCGCATACGCCACAGAAAACTTTATTCAAATCTGCCATAATAATAAATACAACCTCCTGAAAAATAAATATATTCAATACAAGAAGATGTATTTCAGCGAAAAAATAAAGAAGCATCGACTTGACGTGTTTTGTATAATAGCGCTTACTCTTTTTCCTTTTCCGCACAGGTTTTTATCTTCTCAAAATTGTTGACGGCAAATATCTTTGTACAGTGTCGTAGATTAACAGGTACAAATATCAAATGATTTATCCAGTGAATTTGTTACAGAAATTCTATGTCTCCCATTACTTCTGTAGAATAATAAGCCTTTTCAAGGTTAGTCGGCGCCATCTTGTATTTGCCCCCAGGCTGAAACGTCATAGTCCAAGTTTACTGTGACGTCAAAGTTTCTTAGGACGTTCGTTATGACAATTTTGACCTCACAGTTAACTTTATCTATGACGTTTCGGCCTGAGGGCAGAATCGACTAACCTTGAAAAGGTTTATTAGAAAAAGAAGAATCCTTTCTTTCAAATATAAACTAATTTTTGCAAAATTTGTGTATGTGGTATCACTTGACTGTTAAAAATAGAAATTTATAATATTGTAAAGTCTTAAGTCCATCAGCCAGGTTTCAAAAGCCTCTAATTTATAAGTATGTGTGATACCCCTGTAGACCGCATTTTTGTGCATATATCGGAACGTTAGAGCTTCAACTCAAATCAAGACGTCGCAAAGATGTACAACAGCAGCGTTTATTGACCTACATTGCACCAATTTGCTGTCATTAATGTTTGCTATTTCTTGCTTACTTTATCGTCCCAAATGCTATTTTTTTTAATTTGCTAATTAGGTCATAATTTTTCCACATGTGAAGATAACGTAACTAGTCACAACTGGGGAGTATCCAGTAATCTGATAATCACAAAATTATTTACTAATGGTAATCATCTAATTTGCCAAGGGAATCACTAATTCATTTTCAAAAGTCGTCAAAAATATATTAAATTCATCCTTGGTAATCATATAATCATTAAAAAAGCCCTTGGTAATCAATTAATCACCCTAAAAAGGCACTGGTAATCATGTAATCAAAATCCCCATAAGGACCTTCCAGATGAATTTTTCACTGGTATTTCGAATTCTGTCGAGCAGTATTTTGAATATAGTATTTGTACCGAATTCTGTCCCAAATATTTGGGCAATAAATTCAATATGTACGTGCTCCAAAAGTTCAAATTTAAAGTGTGTTGGCCTTGACACAATTTAACAACACCAAAAAAACTACAAAAGCAGTATGGCAGAAGCACCATCACAATAAAAAATCAAGAAATGCAGTCAGAAACAACATCTAATCCCTCTCACCTAGTTGAATTACTCTCTGATATCTATCCAATTGTTGAAGTTTCACTGGTATATGATGTATAGTATCGGAGATATGGACTGAAACGAAAAGGTTAACCGAGACAAACAGACGAAACGCTATATCATTGGGCGTGGGGATAACAAGGTACCACGAGCATAGCTCACAAGTTAACACCCCGCGTTCCCCAAATTTACATAACATAATGTTATTATATAAAAATAAATATAGCAAATAAAAAATACTAAAGCTACATGTCAGAGTTAATGAAATTCTATATAATGGCTATGGAGGAATTGTGAACAGGAGCTTAAAATAGGTTACAAACCTGTAGGTGTGTTTTCTATTCATATTCATGAGTCTTTAATTCCCTTATTTTACCTGGAAGATTCTACTTCTATTGTTACATCCTATTGTTTGATGAATTAAAGACCTGATAGAGGTCTTTAACTAACCAAATTAAAGACCTGGAGTGACAGAGGAGAGGGGTTCCGAATGCAAGATGGAGGTTGGTGATTTTTAGCTCTCGTCGAATGTTGTTATAAAAACTTTTTCCTGGGCTTATATGATATATAAAGTTTTTTATGGGCAACCCTGGAGACCTCGGCCCCGGCCCTGGGCAGGATGAAGTCTAGATGCCCGTGTAAATATCTGCAGAGAAGATACATAGCCGTCATCGACAAATTTTTCGAGTTTGACCTTTGACCCCTGAGTTACGTCATTAATATATATAACATTCTCAAGAAACTACTCAAAACAAGTTTACTACACATATAGCCTAGAGCGCCTGGAGTAATTATGTCATTTTATATACAACGTATTATACGTTATTATTAGCGGATTTAATCCTGTGATTGAAGATCAACATTAACATTAAGCTTCAAAATCCGTTATAATGTCGCTAGAAGAAACTTCAAGGCTTCTCACGGAAAGTCAAAAGATTTTTGACGAGAGCGATGATATAAATCTAAATACACCTGTTATATTAAACATGTTCCTGCTCATTGTTTCCTCCATAGATAGCAGACTGAAAACAATAGAAACAGCAGTTGAATCTATTAAAAACATTCAGAAAGAACTTCTTCTTATGTCGTCAGAAGTTCGAACATTGAAATCTGAAGTTAATGGTACCATAAAATCTCAAAAACAATTAGAGACAAGCTGTCAAGCACTTAGTGACATGTTTGACGATGTCAAAGAGAAATGTAACAAACGAGACGAAGTCCTGAGCCAGCATGCAGCACAATTAATCAATCAGTCGGAAGAACTCAGAAAAAACCATGACAATATAGATAAGATGTCCCGAAAAATTACGCTTTTAGAGAAGCAGGTAGAAAACGCAAGATCAAATGTATCCGAAAAACAGGACAAGAACACAATTCAAAGTCTACAAAACACAATTCTTGACTTACAATGCCGCTCGATGAAAAATAATTTAATATTCACAAACCTGGCTGAACAAAAGACTGAGGATGTCGAATTGAAGCTCCGTACTTTCCTATATGAGCAATTAGGCATCGAACACCACATAGAATTTGGCAACATCCATCGATTTGGAAAGCGCACCACAAACAAACCAAGACCTATTGTGGCGAGATTCCTGTATCATAAAGATTTGAGAATGGTACTGGATAATGCTAGATGGCTAAAAAATACGCCTTTTGGAATACATGAACAATTTCCGATGCAAATAGAAGAACGACGCAGAAAATTATACCCAGTGCAAAAAGAAGCTAAGCGGCAAGGTAAACACGTGGTACTCGTCCGCGATAAACTTTTTATTGATGGTCAACAATACATCCTAGATACGAACACGGACGACGAAAGTGAAAATCCCAGAAGTGATAGACAATACAGAGACTCGCTCATGAGGACACCGAAAGATAAAGACCGACCCTTTAAGAGACCTAAAATTTCAGAGTCGTCTCCACAGGCAAATGACATTACTTACTAGCATAGCCATGGAGAACATCCACCTGCTGAAATAAGTGACGATGTTTTAAATAAAGTTACTTGTATCCCTAAATATGTTAACTGTAGTCTTGGTCCTTGTCAAAATGAAAATATTGAGTATGATAGTCAAACGTCATTTCATGTAAATTTCGATCCTATTACAGACAAAGTGATAAATATTGATTATTGTCATGATTTAAATTTCACTGATCATTTTTTAGCTGTTGAAATATATAATTTACACTTAGAAACTGTTGTAAAATATTACACCGATAACTCAGATCGGTATCTGAATAGTACATGTAGTAACTCAGGTGACAACAACATTGACTCTGATTTAAAACACTCAAGAGATCATGTATTTAGTGTCGGGAAGCCGAATGTAAATAGTACTTTTAATAGTAGTCGTGATATTAATGATGTAAATATTTTATGTTTAAACTGTTGTGGCATTAAATCGCGAATAAACTATCCAGAATTCGCAAACATTATAAACAAACACGATATCGTGTGTTTTGTCGAGACAAAGACAGACGATATCGATGTCATAAATTTTCCTGGTTTTGAATTTAAAATGAAAAACAGGAAAAGAGTGGCAAACAGACGATCGGGAGGTATTATGGTTGGTTATAAAGAGGACTTGAAAAACATGATAGAAATAAAAGAAACGAACTGTAAATATGTCCTGTGGTTTCAAGTTAATGGAAAAGTCTTTAATTTAGACCAACCAGTTATATTTGGTGTCGTCTATATACCCCCTGAATATACTAAGTACTCGTCAGATGAAGCGATAAACGAGATCGAACAAGAATTTTTATGTTTTTCAAATAATACTAGTTATATATGCCTTTTAGGCGACTTTAATGCCAGGACAGGGTGTGATGCTGATTATGTTATTATTGAGGAAAATAACCATGTTGATAACAATTTATCCGACTTTATTGAGAATCATGTGAATGTTCTGACGGATTTGTCTATACCTATAAATCGTAAGAGTATGGACAAATGTAAGAACAGATACGGAAATATGCTGTTGAACTTTTGTAAAGGGAACAGTGTTTTTATAGTTAACGGAAGAGTGGGTAGTGATAAAAATATCGGGCGGTTTACTTGTCGAAGTTCGAGTGTCGTAGACTACTGTATAAGCAGTCCCGAACTGTTAAAATCGATAAAAGATTTTGAAGTTTTAGAATCGAGTAAATTTTTATCAGATGTTCATAATCCTCTGTCGTTAACTTTCTATTGTAAGGAAAACATTATTAAAGTTAAGAATCCAGAAAAATCTGATTGTAACATAAATATCACTAATACATGTAAGAAAACAAATAGATGGGATGCAGATATGATGGCTGATTTTCAAAATAATATTGATACAGAAAAAGTGTTTGAATTAGAAAATAAGCTTAGTAATATTGACTTAAATGTGGTTAACAAAAATACTGTTAATTGTTTGACAGATGATTTATGTGATATATTGGTAAAAGCAGGACAGTCAACTTTTGGTACCAGTATCATTAGTGAAAATAAGAAAAAGGGAGATAATGTAAATAAAAATAAACCATGGTTTGATGTGGAATGTAAATTTGCGCGGCAAAATTACAGAAAACTAAAGAGGCGTTTTAAAGCGAAAAACACCGCACAAAATCATTCGGATATGTTGACTGCAGAGAAGAATTATAAAAATATTATGGATAGAAAATTTAAAAACTTTCGAAGAAACCTTTCAAACAAAATTCAAAAATTGCGCGGAGATAATCCGAAAGAATTTTGGAAAATTTTGAATCAAGGCAAGAGAAAAAAACAGCCTGATATGGATATTAAGAAACTACACGATTTTTTCAAAAACTTGAATTCAGCCCCAGTAGAAGCTGAAAACGCACAAATTCCCGAGATTGATCCGTCGAATTTTGAAGAACTTAATGCTGTTATTAACTCGCCTATTTCACAAGATGAAATTCTTCAGTGTATTAAGAAGCTGAAGAATGAAAAAGCTTGTGGAGAAGACGATATTATTAACGAATACATAAAATCCACATCAAACCAATTTATAAATATTTATGAGAAACTTTTCAATGTTATTTTTGATAAAGGGTTAATCCCATATAGTTGGCTAATTGGAACTATTAAACCCATATATAAAAACAAGGGTGACTCGAAAGATCCCAAGAATTATAGACCCATAACTATTGTGAGTTGCTTGGGAAAATTATTTACCGCTATCCTGAATAAAAGATTAAATGACTTTTCAGAAGAGTTTCTTATAATCCAAGAGAACCAGTGTGGATTTAGACAAAAGTATTCAACTTCAGATAATATTTTTACTCTACATTGCCTTTTTGAGCTATTAAAGTGTAAGAAAAGAAAATTGTATTGTGCATTTATAGATTTCGAAAAGGCATTCGATACTGTATGGCGAGATGGCTTATTTTATAAAATGTTGTTAAATAATATAAATGGTAAAATGTATAATGTGATTTTGAATATGTATAATGGTATTAAATCTTGTATTTCATATAATAACTGTACTTCGGAATATTTTGCTTGTGAAAATGGCGTACGACAGGGAGAGAATTTATCACCTTTCCTATTCTCCTTATTTTTAAATGACCTAGAAAATTTCTTAACCAGTAAGAATATTAAGGGACTCGAAAACATATCAGAAGATCTTGAAAACGAATTAGAAATTTATCTGAAGTTTTTTATTATTTTATACGCGGACGATACCGTATTGCTAGCGGAAACAGCACAAGATCTTCAGACGCAACTCAATGCTTTTCACGAGTATTGTAAGACGTGGAATTTGAAAGTAAATGTTGACAAAACCAAAGCCATGGTTTTTGGATTTGGACGTTTACCACAAAATCTCCGATTTACTTACAATAACACTAACATTGAGATAGTAAATAATTTCAACTATCTTGGAATTATTTTTACTAAAACTGGTAACTTCAACATGACAAAAAAGTATTTATCCGATAAAGCTCTAAAAGCGATGTACGAAGTTCTAAAAATAGGAAGGATGTATCAACTTTCAATAAAATGTCAACTTGATCTATTCGACAAAATGATCAAGCCCATACTTTTATATGGATGCGAAGTTTGGGGTTATGGTAATAATGACGTCATAGAAAAAATTCATATCAAATTTTGTAAAATTTTGTTGAATCTTAAATCCTCTACACCAAATTATATGGTATATGGGGAATTAGGTCGATACCCGATCGACATCGATATTAAAATCAGAGTAGTTATGTATTGGGCTAGCTTGATAACGGGTAAACAAGCAAAATTTTCCAATATTTTGTATCTGCTGTCTCGTCATATGAATACATGTCATAACTTGCAACTTAAATGGATTTTATGTGTACAAAAAGTATTTCAAGATTGTGGGTTTGCATATATATGGGAAACACAGTATTTTCATAACAAAGAATGGTTAAAAACTACTATCAAACAAAGATTGCTAGATCAGTTTCTTCAGAACTGGAACTCCATTGTTCAAAATTCCCCAAAAGCGATAAACTACAAAATTTTTAAGGTACATTGGGAATTTGAGAGTTATTTCAATATTTTAGATTTCAAAGATGCTATTGCTCTCTGCCGATTTCGTACTACTAATACCAAATTGCCGATTGAAACAGGAAGATGGCAAAATATTGTAAGAGAAAATAGATTTTGTCATTTATGTAACAATCGACAAATTGGTGATGAATATCACTATTTATTTGAATGTCAATTCTTCACTCAAAAGCGTAAAAGCTGCTTTACCACGTATTTTACTAGGCGTCACAATACAATAAAATTTTGTGAACTTATGGGTAGTAGACAAAAGTCGGTTCTGAAGAAACTTTGTTCATTTATAAAATATATTAATAGTCATGTTTGTCCTCCTGGCTAGGCTGTCCTTTTGCTTTTGTAACCTCTCTCCTCTGTGTGTATATATTGTAAATAGTTTGTTGTTGTTTTTGTTTATATTGTTATCTCTGTACCGATGTAATGCATTGGCTTTATGAGAATAAAGATATATATAGAAAATATTCAATGCTATGCTGACACAAACTTTTTCATAATTATTTAAATCATAAAATGGCTGTAAATTTTGAAGAGGTGATTTAGTTATCACATTCATTTGTATTGGAGAGTATACTTGATAAGGGAAATCAATATAAAAAAGTCCAAAATTTCGTATTGATTTATTAGGTTAAAAGAATAACAACCAAAGAATAATGAGATGACTGAGCACGTTTAAACCGGATTTATTCCTGCTTTTATTCAGCTGCTAGAATGATTGAAGCTATGGATGAAACAGTTGATCCATGTGAAGATTTCTATGAATACGCATGCGGTGGATGGGTGAAGTCTCGTGTAATACCAGAGGATAAAAAAATCATAGGCAGTTTCTATCAACTAGTAGACGCACTAGACCTTAAGTTAAAAGGTATTTCTTAACTTGATATAGCCAGATGATGACTTTTAATTCTACTAATTTTAATAGTTACGCTTCTCCCACTCACAAAAGTTCCTTCGAACAAGAACAGAACACATAGCGGAAGAAAGTTGCCGTTAAATGAAAGTCAAATAGCCGAAAATTAATTAGTACGAAAAAAATCGAGAAAATTCACATAATTAAAAGTCAGAAATGGATGTTACAAAGCATTAAGCACCTACATCTTCGATGCGTCTATCAATGTGCTTACGAGAAAAAAAAATTCCAATTTGATCTAGATTTGAAGTCGTCTGACAACTGCAGTCCAAATCATAAAAATGAGCCGTAAATTTAAGTTCACAGTTGAAATTAAAGAATTAAAGATATAATACATTTTTTCCGTCATTTTATGGCTAAATTTTTGAATTATATCTGAGATGGTATACCACAAATGGTTGAAAAATTTGGTAAAAAAAAAATATACAGTTTAGTATACAATATACTACGCATAAAATTTATTTTCAGATTTGCTAGAACAGTCTATTGCACATGACGAATGGGAAGCAATCAGAAAAGTTAAAAATTACTACAAATCATGTGTCAATCTTTGTAAGTTTTTACTCTCGTGTTATATAATTGTTTTACATTTATATACATTGAATGTTTTCATCTACACATCATTTGAACCACAATATCTTTTGATATTGTCTATATTTAAACTCAAGAGAAATACCAAACACAAACTGTTAATGTTAACAGTTAATACCATGACGCTGCGGAAATTTTCATATTTATGGAAAATCTGAGATGGTCCATTTTCTCGTAATATCTATATATGCACAAACAAATATTAATCCTTATGAAATATATTGATTAAGTGACATGCAGTGTTCATTAGAGAAGTATAAAGTACCAAAAATTATCTGAATACTGTTGAAATGCTAAATTAGAAATATATATCAGATTTTTATAGGGAAAATCAGTTCAAATTTCAAGAATTGATATCATCAAAAGAAACCTTTTTATAGAATTACACGGAATAACTCCTGAATAGTTAGTTAGAGAATTGAATTTATCTAGATATTATATGTCACTGTGAAAGAAATGTTTTACACTAGGAACCAGAATACAACATACATACATTGTCTTGATGAAATCGAAAGTCAGAGATATTTAAAACTGTAAAATCACAAGACATTAACATTTGAATTGTTAGTTTCCAAATTCAGTTTTCCAGGAACTAGAAAAAATTGTAAATTACATAAAATTATACAGAATTTCGAATTATCTGACATAAGATGTTATATTAACATTTCAATTGTTATTTTTCCAATTCAGTTTTCCAGGAACTAGAAAAAATTGTAAATTACATAAAATTATACAGAATTTCAAATTATCTGACATAAGATGTTATATGTAAGAATATTTATTACTGTTTTATTTTGCTTAGTTCAGATCTGTTGACTGTTGTACTAACATATTTAATATGCTTATACTGCAGATTTATATATGTACAATACTAGCAATCTAGTCAGTGGCAATAAAACATGATTATTTTTTTAATCATCATCACAACTATTATTATTATTATAATCACTATTATACATATATTGCTGGGTGAAAGAAATGCTAAAATTCGTTGTTATTCACTTTACAATTCTTTGTATTGCTGTCCCAGTAGGCATTATACTTTCAAATGAAGTTTTTATAGGATATAT
>JAOXYJ010000005.1:995804-1005927 GCA_028566555.1 Lithophaga nigra
ATGACAAATACACAACCCTTCCGTCGGATGGGGATGTAAAATCCGAGGTCCGTGTTGAGAGAATGACACGCTCGCTGCATGTTAAAGAACCCTTGTAACAAACTGTTTTAGAGTTGTCTGTAGGTAACCAGTTACAAAACTTAATTTTCCGTCCGTACCTATCCTATCGTGGCAGTCAAATTTTTCTGTCCGTTGACCCATCCCGTTTCCCCCTATATTGATTTGTTCTCCTCCTGAATATAGCTGGAAAATTGCTCACTGAACGTTAACCACCAATCAGTCCTATGTCACAACACTAAACTGTTATTTTTCTCAGTTTGGTGGTTGGCTGACCATTAAGGAGTACCCTTACGGACATACTGTCTGTATCATAGTCATTGACATTCTCCTTACCTGATTTGTGATTTGTTACCAGCTTAATGTACTGGACAAATGATAGTTGCCAAGTGTGAAGCAGGACATGATTGCCCTTATTTGAGGAGCACCTAATGTCACACCCAGTTTTCGTGCTGTTCCGGCTTTAGTTCTTTTCTTACTTCTGTATTTGTATTTATGTTTGATTTGATTTTTTTGTTAGTAATGGTTTTGTCTAGTCTTCTACATCTATAATTTTCTAAACTTCAATAATCTTTCTGTATTTGGTTGGTTCATTCACCCAAAGGGTCTTTTAAGTGATATCGTGTTGGTCTCATTTATTATAAATGGTGGAAGTTGGAATACCCCCAGAGAAAACCATCAACCTTCATCGCTAACATTTGAAACTCAAGTCGAGTACACCTTCGCTTTTATAGGGGCGAAATAATTCCTTAGCATACATCAACTTGAGTGATTTTCACATGTAGATGCGATTAGCTATGTAAACTGCTTCGTCATCAATAGCCCTGGAATTCTCAGAACTTAATGGAGGATGGCACCAGAAGAGAAGAAATTGTGCACTCTCCACAAGCTCCCTTCCGTCATACTATTAGCTGTTTTGTTTTGTTTTGGTCCAATGTTCACTTTGTATACTCAAGAACCAATTCAACGCGTAAGATGCTATTACTACCCATTTACTGATAAAGCCAATGAATTCAACTGGATTTGTTGACTTTTGAAATGGTATTAGTGAAGTAAAGTTTTAATCGTTTTTTATTTCAGAGTTGAAGTTAACCTAGAATTTGAATTTAAGTATATGCGAATCCGTAACTCATCTCTTTCTTATTAAAATCTGATAACGATGTGATTGTAGTAGATTTGATCTCCATGTATAACTGTCATTGTCCTGCAAATTAACCTTTCAAAATACAATCTTGACAATGAAGATGTTTTGCATTTCAGCAATAAATACCAGTTGTGAGGCTTCCATTAATCTGGATAAAGAAATGATTTTTTGTACCTGCTCTAATTGTGCTTTCAATTTCATTCATTGATGAACAATGTACAACTGATCTACTTCCAAGTATATTAAACAACCATATGAGGCTTCTAAGTATACTGCATATGTCAATATGAATGTAGATTTGAATACTGCAGCTTGTTTTCTGAAGGGCTTTTTGTCCACCTCATCAAGTTTCAAGTTTTGTATATGAATTCTTTATTGATGAACAGGATGGACATTTGCAACCTTAGATCTGGTTTATCACGATTTCAATCAACTTTAACTGTATTATAGTGGTAACCAGTTGTTGACCTTCATACGGTGTATACTAGACTTCTTTGGGACGCGAGATGAGCAGGGTTTGAACTCACAACACTGGTGTTAGGATTGTTCACAAGTCAGCTATTTTATCTACCCTCAATCTCCTTCCCAGCCAGGTTACTAGGTGTTGGTACTTTCTCACTTTTGGTTCGAGTCAAACATAACTTACCTGCAGTAAATATAAACTCACAACCTTACTGGTGATGGGTGAGTGAGCTGTACAGTAAGAGATTCAGTGTGGTTTAGTGCCAAACCATCAATGTCTGAGCTATATCATTACAAGAACACATCACATTGTGTTACACATAATTTTTTGTTGTAGATGAATACACTGAGGTGGAATTTTATAGTGCTAGCTCACTGGAGTAACTGTCAGCTGTAGACATTTTGCCAAACTAAGCTACATTATTCTGACTCCCGCTGAACAGTCATTACAATGTCTTCTCAATGCTGCATCCTAAATGGAAAAGCACCAATTTTACAGTAATTGGTCCGACATTTAAACCTCACTACAGGCTGAGTGAGCTGTATAAGTGACCTTAACAAATGCCCTAAACTACATTGCCACCAAGGGAAACTGTCATGCTAAACATTATGATATAAAATTATGCTTACATTTCTTCCTGTTGTGTTCAAAATCATACGCTGGTGATCCCACACATCTGTACTCTCTTTTTGATAACAACTGTGCAGTTCTTCTAATCAACAGCAAATTTTATATGATGAAAGCAAAATTCCATAGTCGGCCATAGTGTGACTTTCAGACAATTTAATGCACAGAAAGTAAGTATGATTGGGATTACCCAGTAACACCACTGTCAGTGATTCTTCAGCAACATTATCACATCAAATTTTATTGGTAGAAGAAGCTAAATTCTCTGAGAAAAACTATTGGCTACAAGTAAGAAAATGATATATATTCTCAAAGGTTCAACTTGAGCATATATACCGGTACTTTTCTGCTAGTCCAATTCATCTGTAAGTTAACATTCTTAGAGGTGAAAGGCAAATGAGGCCCCAGATGGTAGTGTTAATATGACCTGCCTTCTCTATTTTATGACCACTGTAGTCCAGATGTTTAGGTATTTGGTCATATCTACTGGCACAGATCATTGTTGTCTACTTTCTCAAAAAGTGAGACCTTTTGTCTTGTTATTGGTGTTTACCATCAATATTAGCAATTTTTCACGTATTTCCTGAGTACCAGACTTATTTCGTGAAGGAAAGCTGAAACAGCTATCTAGCTGAACTTGCAAAACCTCCAAACCCTAGGAAGCCAGGGTTCTAAATAAGATTTTGAAAGCATTTGCCACAGGAGCAAGTTAAAATTTAAACCAATTTGTTCCTCCAAAGAACGTCTTGTTAAGGCCATACGAAAATTAAATTTCATTAGAAATTTTCACCTGCCCAGCAGGCTGGTAAATTCCATGATCAGATTCAATATATTTAATTGCTAAATTGTAACAAAAGGATGGATATAAATTATACCAACTAACAAATGTCCTCTCCATGATTTACCTGCCTGTATTACGTATGGCACAGACAATCGGCATTTGTTTCAAACCCTAGCTGGTCGGTATCTGGACACCTTGATACATGAGGTGGAGTAAGCATAACTTGATCCAACAACAGCGACATTAAGCAAGAAATTCATAATCTTAACCATTTGGCCATCCAGGCCAGGAGTGAGCTTGTCGGCAATAGCAAAGTGACAGCAGCGTCCAGTTATACTATATGTGATAAAGTCCACCAATTACTTGCCAGAAATCCATCTTTTTCCGGTACTCCATCACTGGTAATCCATGGCCTGGGTAACTGATGATGTAGTTACTCCTGCTTCCCACATAAAACGACAACAGCAATACAGCTGCCGGATTGGTGAAAGTACAGTATCCCCAACCAATCAGTTTTCCATATTTAGAATAATAATAATAACGAATCGTAATATTTTATATCTGTAGGATTTATTACAGTTAAAAAGTCCATTTACTGTATAAAACTGAAATACTTAGTTATGTACACTATATAAAAACAATACAGGACAGAGGCTAAATATCTACCCTTAAATATGTTAGACATGCTGCTAACGACGGCAAAATATCTCAAAAATATTATAGAAATATTTACAATTATCTGTACAAAAGGATAGTTCAAAAATACATGTAAGAAATCTACAGACTTACTTGCAATTGACAACATATAACATTATAATTAAGTACTTTTATTTACTTTCCTTGAATTTTCAAGTGAAAATATGCATTCTGTCATATATAATATGTTTGATTTAAAATAATTCAACATAGTTTTTTTTTTGCCATTCAGGCACTAATGGATACAACTTGCTGACAACATTTTCACGTATCTTTGTCAAAAATCTTTCAATTCACTTGAACGATATGAAGTGCAATGCATATTGCATTAAAACCTATTTTCATTGCAATTTTTGATGCATATACAAACAACGTTCTTGAACTGTGCCTAGGATTTCCGACTTCTAGGATAAGAATGTAGTATACAACATCTCAGAGTAGGAGATCAACTTCATTATATAGATATATGTGGTCATAAACTGATAATCTGGTACAATAAATGGTTGGTAATACAGCGATGGTTGAGTTGTTGATAAAAATCTTATATGGTATAACAAACATGACAGACAGAAGATCAACAAACTTTCAAACATTTACAAGAGTCATTTCTTGAAATATCAAAGTTATATGTACTTTTGCAGACTGCTAGAGAATTTGACTTTCACCCAAACAACATAGATACCAATTTCAATTTACAGGTGTAAGAATTCCATTTCAAACATTTTTGCCATTTAGCCTTTGAATATGCCAATCATACAGATCTGATTATGCATACCAAAAATTATTTCTACTAGAGAGAAAAACATTAATTTAGTGTTAAATAGTCCAAAATGCATGTACTGCATTCATCTCAAAATTCCTTCTCTAAAATCATCAGTCATGGTAAAAACCATGCGAATGACTCAACAAAAATAATTCAGTACAAGAAAGATTTTCAGAATTGTTGAAGTCTTGTTCAATAAAAAATCAAAGTAAAAACATACTGTTATCTCTGAATCTTTTACATTGATAAGATTACATATTACATCACAAGACATGCAAATATTTCTGTAAAATCAAGTCAACTTTTAAAATTTGTATGATTCCATTAAAACAGATGGTACACTAATCAAATTGCTGTATTTTTGGTGAAAATCTGTAAATCTGAGAAAAATCTCTTGATAACATGCATACCTTACAAATTCTGAGATGTGATGCTACTGATTAAAATGTTATTTAACCTGTTATTGGCATGATGTCAGATCCTACATAATAAATCATAACAGTATAAAGTAGTTCATTCGTACTATTTTAGAAGGTCAAAAACACTCTTAAAGGCAATGCAACAACTTACAAGGGTGCCAACACCATTCTACACAATCTGTTGCAGAACATGTGGATCAATTTCTACCTAATTTCTTTTCAGTAATCAAAATACTAAGAAACCATTCATGTACAGCTGCCTAACTTTGCGATATGAACACTGTATTAATTAAATTTGAATCTAGAACACAAAAATTAGTCCGTGGTGACCTCATTCTGGAAGCAGGAATTACTGGTGCAAGTCCGGTTTACATTTTGGACTCATCTTCTTACAAGAGTTCACCTGAACATCCCCAATTTAGTAGAAAAGCTTAGTAAAAATGATTTTCATCTGGTTCCGGCACACAGAGGTGCTTTGTGAACTGGTACCAGTATAATTTTATTACTATCTATGATGACTTGATGTGGAACCAATTTTAGTATCTCAGCCAATGAAAACTGAAACAAAAAATACTTCTCATGCAAATGTAAAACAGGTCTTTGCTAACTAATACACACAACAGTATATTTATAATGACATTTAAGCACACTGAGTTGCGATGTTATGCGAGTATTTCGGTTGGAGCCTTTATGATAACACGTTCATGAACTCATGGAAATAATGCAATACTACTACTGAACACTGAAATGAAGCTATTACACGTATAAGGATACTTACAATTATAATGTATCATGCTATGAACAAATTATACAGATCTCTGATTAGCTATTAACTTGTCATGAAAAACTGACAGAAAGTTGTATTTCAGCTAGGATATCTTATAACAGAGTTCTGTGATTGCAATGTTTAAGAGTAGAACCTTTCTAAAAAAATCAACTATTCTGCCAAGAAAAAATTGTCCCTTAAGACAGCTGGTCTCAAAAAAGAGGTCAACTTATGACAAATAATAAACAGCAATATTATCTTGACGTGGCCTACCAAAAAATGTAAACCACCCCAATTTTTTTTTCATTATACTTGTTGAATATTACATAAGAACAATATTTCTTCATCTTTTTCACAACAACTGGATTTCTTCAATAATTGATAAAACAAATCCAACATAATAAACTCTAAGTACACATGCATTAAAAATGGTAAGTAACTCTCAAAGATCTGTAATAAGCATGTTTTTGCAAAACTGTATTTAAGTAGCAACATTTTAAAACTATCACAGAATACTCTAACAATTTTCATAATTTGCTGAAAATACCTTCAGTGTTAAATTTCTAAAGGATTTTTTCCTCCACATAGCTTTAACACCAGAATCAAAATTTATAGATTTAAAGAATATCTACAAAGAAAAATAACTAAGTTTTGAAAATGAAATTTTAGCATACTGGCCAACATAATTAATCTCACTACAGTTGAACTTCGGTCACTCCAACACCCAAGGAACTGTGGACAACAGTTCGAGTTACAGAGGTCTTTGAATTACATGTATTGAAGTTCTAAGGCATTCAAATCTGATTAATCGGACTGAAAGTAATGCTTGAATTATCGATGATGTTCAAACCATTCGAGTTTGAGTTACCAAAGTTCTACTGTATTTTTGTTGAATGAAGGACATCAAAAGTTCAGCTGTCAATTACATAATATTTAACTAAAGTATAGACAAACATTTAAGACTGAACCAATTCAGAAAGTCATCTTCTACCCTTCTGTCTGAAACTGTTTTGTAAATAATCAAAAGACTTTCAGAATTTGTCCATTGATGATATAATCTATTTATAGCACTAGGTTCACTTCACATTACTAAAATGCTGAATGCTTTTTACTTTCTTTTTAGGAATCACTGAAAAATGAAAATATCTGACTTAAAACATAACAATGAAATAGATTATCATCAAATTTATTTCTATTTTGATTTACTCAATATGTCTATAGATATAATAAAAAAAATATTAAAATGAATAAGTTTATAAAAATTCTAAAATTTATAAACATGATTTAAAAAATCAAAACACATTTCAGATCAACAAAACTCTTGACAGCTTAAAACCATTCAACCATTTTTATCATACAATTATGAATTTTCAAGCATCTCAAATACACTGATTCTATCATATTTCAGATGATTTAGATATAATTTTCCACTAAAAATGTGAATAATACATCTCAAATAAAGATGAAATCTTTGTTTTGGTGAACGTTACAAGTGCCAGGTCTGTCTACACTTTTCAATTCCCATTTCCCTCTGCAGCGGGGAACATCAATGGCTCGCCAGCGGGTGACCTTTCCTGGGACACCATGACCTTTACATCTCATTCCAAAATGTTTATGCATGGCAAATGGCTGACATTCCACACAGACTTCTGCTCCAGCTGTCAGAACCTTAGCCCAGGCATGGTGATCTTGTGTTACATTGACACATTTTGATGATGACTCCGTGATCTTGTATGTTCCACTGTAACTGTAAAAGAAATAAGACATTTTAAATCGGTATTATATTTTATGCATTCCACATTACAAGCTTCCATTTTTATGCATGGCCTGCTTCTAAAATGAAAAGTTTAGAGGACCTTTAAATCATTCTGACACTAAATTTATTAACTTCAGGTAGTATTTTGAATTTTGTCCTCCCCAAGTCAGTATCCAACTAATTAGGTGTATGGCTTAATTTCCCAGGAATGTATAATCATACTTCCTGAACTTTCATTTGAACCACTCCAATGAAAGGAAGAATTTAATATTTCTTCAGCATTGTTTAAATTGAATATAGAACTAAACAAAGTATTTAATAATTTTATAAAATAGCCTCAAAACCTTGCAGTTATGAGGGAAAGGCTTTGATCCTTAGGACAGCCAACTCTTGAATATCGTATCTGAGACCAAAATTATATGATACAAGTTTATAAACTTAATAAGTAGGGGGTCACAGTACTCCTACTTCCAAATACACATGTAAGATTTGGATGATACTGAGTATTTTGGATCATACGCAAGTCGGAGACTTGGCAGCACTGCTTCATCCTGAACAACTGTTACATTTCAAAGACATCATGTTACACAGAAACTGTAAAATATATGCCATAAAATATTCATTTGAACCCATGCATCTATTAATCACGTCAATAAATAATCTTCTATCAAATTTACACTTTCCTGGAACATTTTCAAAATTTAGGTAAGGACAAAGAAACAATTCACCATTTTGAAATGGTTTGAAACTTTGCTGTGAGACAAGGAGATATTTTGTCATTCCCTATAGTTTCAAACAATGTATCACTCTTTCCACTTAATATCCACTTTACCATTTGTACAGAGGGAATGCCAGGGATGACAGCGACTGATTCACATGCTCCACTTTAATCAAAGAGCACGCTCAATTAAAACGTGGTGTCTTTGAAGATGCAAATGCGTTGGTGTTTCTATCGCTGCCCTACTTTCACACTAATGGTTCAGATACGGCATTTTCCATACTCAGTATTAATCTGCTTTGTAATGAATGGTTCAGAACTCACCACAATACATTAATATGAAGTTTCATCACTGGGTAAGTTACAGTCCATGAGAAATGAACTGATCTGCTGAAACTTAGATGAACTAGCATAAAAGAACAGATATTATCTGGTGTTGTAACCTCACACACATCTTTTGACAAATTCAGTGGGAAAGATTAGATCATTGGGGTTTACGGTCTCAATTTCCATGATTTTTTCGCTGTCCCGTGAATACCTGACTTACTGAGGGAAAAAAGTCGACCTTGGGTAGGTGTCTGGGTGTCCAGACAGCTCCTGGGCCTTGGGTAGGTGTCTGGGTGTCCAGACAGCTCCTCAGACTTGGGTAGGTGTATGGGTGTCCAGACAGCTCCTCGGACTTGGGTAGGTGTCTGGGTGTCCAGACAGCTCCTCGGCCTTGGGTAGGTGTTTGGGTGTCCAGACAGCTCCTTGGCCTTGGGTAGGTGTCTGGTGTCTTACCACATGAAGTGCGGTGAGCAAACAACAATGATTCATGCATTTTTTGCAGTTCCATTTTCCCCGATATGGTAACTATTTGTACATGTATAATTCAACGATATGAAAGTACCACACATTACAAAACACTAAAATATTAAAACTGCTTGTAGGGACTATTAACTTCATAATGTACTTTCACTTAAAAATTGTTTATTATGTTGTTCCATTATGAAAAATTAATATTTAATCAAACAAAATATTTTAATACTTTTACAGCTTTTGCTGGCTAATTGAAAATTCACAAAATGAAGATAGTATCAAAACACAGACACAAAAATTTACCAATTTCTTTTATTACTTAATTTTTCCACATTAACATTTAAATTGTTAAAATGGTAATATTTTAATGGTAAATTTTACTGGAACAAAATGACGATAAATGATTAATGTGTTAATAACTAAAGGTTACATAGATTGTGACACCCGCTACCTGCCCTTATCAAATGAAGTCGTGGACACGATTCGGCTAATTATCCAGGTGTGACGTCTACACCTGTACGACTTGGAACTAAAACAAGAATCGGGACTAAAGTACACCTTAACAGTGAGAACATCTGGAATCTTGTGTCCAATTTTAAAAGTTCAAATTGACTACCTAATTATTCTGAACTGGGTGACAAATTAAGTTGATAGTTAATTACAATACATAAAGTACATAATTAAATTCATTTATCTGGGTCATTTACTAACGGACAATATTTCTATAGTATGTAATATATTATACAAGTTGGAGCAACAGATTTCCCCGCTTCAATTCATTTAAATACAGAACTTTTATTTTGGAATAGTTCTAACACAAAAAGAAATGCTCAATTATCATGATTTACATTTGGTTGAGCCAAAAAAAAGTTTCGGACACTTAGGTGAAATATGTTTTTCTGGTCCAATAAAAAGTACACAATTGTCCTTAAGTCTTGGCAAAGTACTAGTTTAATTCGACATCATTGACTAGTTTGTATGGTACACTAGTTGCAAATTACAGCTTTCTAAACTGCAGAGTGAATGGCAACTGCTACTGTGTGTCCCACGTAACCTACAAAGTTGTTTTTGGGAAATATTTTCTTTCTAGTACCAGAACAAATAAAAAAACTGTTTTATATACCTTATATACCAT
>JAOXYJ010000005.1:1110469-1126694 GCA_028566555.1 Lithophaga nigra
GCTCCGAGTATATTCATCTCGGTAGACGTATCATAATCACAATGTGAAATTAAGATTTATTATTTATAAGATATATTTAATAACTGTGCAATTTAAATAAGAAATGTGTAATACAAGAGGTTTCAGTATGCGTTTCTTTTTTTTTTGACAGTATACTTTGCACAAATATTTGCGCTTGATGTATTTTTAAGTACATTTTTGTATAACTGTCAGAAAAAAAAATCATTTAATTGTTGCTTCTTTAAATATTTTTTCAAAGCGTACTATTTAAAATGCAGTCCGATTAAATTTCCGATTAACACGAATAATTCAATTTAGTGGAGGATTACCAAAGTTACGACTCCAATGATTGTGAAAAATTAATAATAACAACGACGGAGGACGGGTGTCAAGTTATGGCAATATCTCATACGACCATTTCGGTAAGGTAAGCAAAAAATGCAGAATAACGTCGGGAAGTATCGAGGCTGAATTATTTCGAAGCCTTAGTGTCATTTCTTTATCTATTTCGTTCGACTTCATATCGTTCATTTTAATTCGAAATGACGCAATTACAATAGGAATTGTTAAGTTAGTGTCTATATTTAACTATTAGCCATAAATAAACATTTTCTAAAAATCTCCTATTCTTAATATTACACCTGTTTCAACTATTAAAGATAAAAATAATTGAGAGGACTGTCTCAAAATTCAAAATACAACAAATCTATAACTTTATAATCAAATAGATAGGAAAGATCCTAACGGATTATAAAAAACAATAAAATACAGTCAAAAGGTCTACAGAACATTCTGGCGGGATTTATTAAAACTGTCCGAATGGTTTCAGAGAAGAGTATCAGTTGACTTTTATTGAGCGAGACAAAGGAAGAAATTTAAAAAAGTCCATGGCTTTTCACTTTTCAATCTTCTTCCCAGAAATCACTAGCAATATGGAACCAAACCGAATTTGCATTAGGAGAACCTCTATTAAAAGTTTTTGGCGACCAGGGCCAGTCATGCATTTTGTTGACTGAGACTGTTTAAACATGTTAACACCAATTCTCTGTAAGGACCAAAAAATCAAAATATTGGCCCGGCACGCATGTTTCTAAATATTCCAGATATTTTGTGTATACATTGATTTGGATATAAAATGCTCATAAAAAAATAAAAATCTATTAAATATGCTTCCGTTGCCATGGTAACCAGCTTACCAATTTTAAGCTGATTTTTGCAAGTTTTCATTTTTGGAAATCCTAAATTTTCAGTATTTTTCCCCTGAAGGTGACAAAAAACAATTATCTGTTGAATGTTCTTGGGTGTAAATAATATTAGAGTTTATGTCAAATGTTTATTTACTATAAATAGAAAAGTTTTAAAACTGAACACTTTTTTGTATTCTATGCCCCAAAATGTACTAAATTGCAAAAAAGTCAAATTGACACAAAGCCAAGATTTCAGTAGATTTTGGAGAAATACAGGAACAAAAATCCACCTGTTGAATAGAAACTGTATAATGTATTTGGTAAAGCAAAGTTTAAATGAAAATTTTGATAAGAAAAATTAGTGGGGTAAGGCTTCATTTTTTGTTGGCATGATGCCAAAATATTGTAAAATCACCATTTTTGACAAAACTGAGCTTATACTTGTTTTGACCATAATTTTTTTTCCGTCAAGATAGGTTAATAATACTTGGTATGTGGGTGCATGAATGTAAGAGAGTGGGTTTTATACCACGATGACCCCCATGATACCTTGACCTTTGACCTCAAGGTCAAATAATTGTCTTTTTTAAACTCTTTTCTTGGCTTGATCATAAAATATCATGACTTTAGACCAGATATATATATATATAGATATATATATATGATACCTGGGAGCATGACCACAAGATAGTGTATTGTGTGCCATCATAACCTTCATGACCTTGACATTCGACCTGAAGGTCAAATAATTCCATTTTTAATATATTGTCCTGGTCATAATTTGGATGTCCTTGGAGATAGTTCAATGATATTTGGTGTGTGTGTGTTCATGACCTTCAGACGGTGTTGTGTATCATCATGGACTTCCTGGGACATTGCAATTTGACCCCAATGTCATAATTTTTTATCATTATAGTGATTTCTTGTCAGAGCAATATCTTTGGTCCCTTTAAGAATTCATGCCTAGTATGCCATGTATGTTTGATCAAAAGTCGTATCAAAACCTTCATTTAACCTGGATCCCTCAGATACTCTTTTACCATAAATTAGCTTATATTGCTTTTCAGTGATCCCTCCTTGTTGCCAATTCTTTGTATATTTCCCAACTTAATAGTTTTTATATAAAATTCTACCTCAATATCATGGCTGAATAGATTGTGCGGCCCAAAAAGCTGCATTCTAACCACTGGTTGAAGGTGAACTGTATGTGAATTACTATTATCATTCAGATTATAATGATAAATTTCTTTATTGCATAAGTATCAATGAATCCTTTTTTTAGAGGGAAAGCTTAGGTTTTTTTTGTTGAAAAATATTTGCGAAATCTGGCCTGAAAATTGATTAAATATCAATACATTATTAAATTCAGACTAAGTTCTATAGGAAACATACGGAACTTGATGGGCCCTAATTAAAAGTAGTGTTGTGAAGTAATTGTCCACAACACAATCCACCAAACCAAATACTACCAATGTCAGTACAGTAACACTTTTTGAATTGTGTAACAGAGAAATTGAGATGAACTGCTCATATTGCTGACAATGAAAACCTCCACTATCCAAATGTAACACAAGGATTCTCTGGAGAAACCACCAACCACATCATATTGAGTTATGTAATCTGCAGCAATTACATCAACAAAAGACAAACTAAAAGGATAAAATTTAATACTATATAGATCAACATGAAAAACTTAAAATATAATATAGACATGTATGGTAGTTTTTTTTTATTACAACCAGAAGGTAATCACCAATTACGAAGTTTGCCTTGTGCCCCACTTTGACTCTATTACAACAGCAGTCATACAGACTAAGTCAGTGAAGCATGAAATTTAGGTTAGTGACCTTATTCTTGTTGGATGCTTGCTTCCCCCATGAAATACATCTGCATACAAGATTAGATGATCCTATCCCTTATAGTACCTGTCATATGAGCTTAGACATAAACTTCAACCAAAGTCAGTGGACCATGAAATCAAGGTCACAGTGACCTAATTCTTGTTGGATGCTTGTCTCCTCCCTCAGAAACATCTGCATGCAAGATTACATTATCCTTTCTCTTATATTACCCGAGATATGATGAGCTTAGTTGTAAATATGAAAAAAGAACAGATATGGAGTTATGTCAAGGAGACAACATCTCATCTCCGAAATTAACTAACCTACATGTAGAACATACATCTAGGGGTTGCCACATGGTCTTCAACAAAGTGGGAAACCCACACCATGCAGCATTGAGCAAGCCCTAAATGGCCCCTAAAAATAACCAAGTGGATAAATCAGCGGACTCAGAACTACATTTAATCATCGGGTATGGTTAACAAGTGTTGACACACGGAAATGTCTTGCTTGTGTATTAGCATATGGCTTGATAATCGTTGAGCCTTAGTCATCAACACTGGACCTTAAAAATAGGTGAACATCAAGCAATACCTACGAGACTGACATCTATATATAATGATTATGTATTTACAAACAAAATATTGTTGACCTACCTCTTATAGCATCGAAATATGGACCTAATCATGAAAATGTGACGCAAGTCAGTCGACTGTGAAAATGAGGTCAAGGTCAAGTGAAACCTACCAGACTGACATGTACATCCTCTATTGTTTCTACATACCAAATAAGTTGACATATCCCTTATAGTTATTGAGATAAAAATGCAGCGCAAGTCACTAGACCATGAAAATGAGGTCAAGGTCAAGTGACACCTGCAGACTGACATTTACACCTTCCAGTGTTTCTACATACCAAATAGTTGACCTATCCCTTATAGTTATTGAGAAACAGACTGAATCAAGAAAATGTGACACAAGTCAATGGACAGTGAAAATGAGGTCAAGGTCAAGTGACACCTGCCAGACTGACATGTACACCTTCTAATGTATCGGCATAATAAATATAGTTCACCTACTTCTTATATGAAAATGTGACGCAAATTTATCAAAGTCACTGAACCATGAAAATGAGGTCAAGCTCAAGTGCCATATGACAGACTGACACATCATACCATAAGGTGTCTATACACAAAATATGGATGATCTAGGTCTTCAACCTTCCTAGATATAAAGCTTTATTCAGAAAGCTAATCCTGCCGCCGTCACCTCCAGCGACTATTCAATAAACTAATTAATCAAAGGTGACAATCGCATGCCTATGACCATAATTCCTGACTTGGGACAGGCGCAAATAATATGTGGAGGTGTTAAAACTAGTTTTGTTGGATCCAAACCCTCCTCCTAAATATGGTTGAAGGCAAAACTAAGACACAATTGACACACACTTAAAACAACTGGAAATGCATCCAGTCCATAAGAAAAGTACCTCCACATTAATTGACAGTAACAAGAAAGACAAACAAATGACATATTAACTGTGAATGCTCGCAGTTCCTGAAAGCAAGCTCGGGACACAAATACGGGTGACAAAATCATCAAGTCATCCAATAAAGAAATTGTATCAGCCGCAATAAATGTTATACCAAAGTCAGTGGACCATAAAATCTAGGACACAGTAACCTAATTCTTGCTGGATGCATGTCTCCTCTCTTTGAAACATCGACATGCAAGATTACATTATCGTTTCTCTTATAGTACCAGATATGAGCTAAACATTAACCAAAGTCAGTGGACCATGAAATCTAGATCACAGTGAACTAATTCTTATTTGATGCTTGCTTCCCCCCTCAGATGCATCTGCATTATGCAAGATTACATGATCCTACCTCTTATAGTACTAGAGATATGAGGTTGGATGTAAACTTTATGCAAAGTCAGTGGACCATGAAATCTGGGTCACAGTGAGTTCATTCTTCATAGATGCTTGCCTCCTCCCTCATATACATCCACATGCAAGATTAAATGATCCTATCTCTTATAGTAACTGATATATGAGCTCAGATGTAAACTTTAACCCAAGTCAATAAAGCAGGAAAACTAGGTCAAATATACCAGGAGGTCATAACAAATGTACTGTAGTCCAAGGTGTATTCAAGAGGGATGACAAAGCCGAAAAAGACTCAACCATATCAACCAGCGGAAGAATTGAAAAACAAATGTCACTGACCTAATTTGGGTGCGATGCTTACAGACTCCCAAAATTACATCCCCACAACAATCGTAAGCCACATGGTTACTGAGAACTGAACTTGGGCATAAAACTTAACCAAAGTTAATGAAGCATGAAAACTAGGTCAAACCGATCTTAGTTGGATAGGATGCCTACAGACTCTCAAAGATACATCCCTACACCAAGTAATATGATTCTAAGCTGCATGGTTACTGAGATCTTAACTTCGATATAAAGTTTAACCTTGTTCACTGGAGCATAAAATGTAGGTCAAAGTGACCTACATTATGTGGGATACTGTTAGTGTCCCAAAGACGCATCCCTCTGCAAAGTTTCATGACTCTACATCAACCAGTACCTGATATATGAGTGTATATGAGGACGTGGATGTCAAGGGTAGTAGAATAGTCCAACTCTACACTTCATTGGTGAACTAAATGAGCATTTTACTCACACATTTAAAAGTACAGGGTGTTTACCCTGTTTCTAACATTCAGTGACACATCAAACAATACTGACATTAAGATATTGTTTGTAAAATGACATTTTTTAAATTGGATTTGTTATCCTCCTCTACAGCTGCTCTCAAGTCATTACTGTCCATTCTTTTTCTCTTCTGTACCTCCCTTGAAAAGAAGCTGCTTATCTGTTGTGGAGTTAAGTATTCATTTCTGCTAAATCTGTATTCTCCAGTGACTGTTTTTTCATTTCGCATTTCATCAGCAACAACAACTGGGTCCTCCTTTCTTCCAGTTTGGTTTCCTTTATCAAACTTTTGAATCAAATATTGTTTCTGGTGAATACTAAATTGCACTTGTGATTTTCGAAGTTTCAAAGCCCATCCTTGCTGTAATTCTGATGGAGATGATTCATTATGAGTGTTGTCAGAAGCAAGCGTTATGGAATCAGCAAAGCATGCATTTTCTTTAACCTTTTCAGCATACATAGATTTTGCTCTGTCTGACAGAGGTTGCTTTTCCTGTCTGAAGTCACAGAATCCTAGCATAACATGCTGATCTAAGCTAGCATTACTGCTGAATGTTCGTACACAACCATCATTTGGACAACAAAATAACTCTTTTGAAGTATTTTGCTTTGCCATGTTGATAGAAGGAAGAATAGCAATGGAATTTGTCCAATCAGCAACTGTATTGAGTTCTGTCATTCTTATATTTCCTTTGCAGATTTTAGCCCATGGGAAAAGTTTTCCTAAAAAATGAAATAGTTTGATACTTTATATGCAGTACATTGCTGTCTAAATAAAACACAACAAAAGAAATCAATGCTGTTATCACATCTTCAATAGAGTTCAATACAAACTGAGTACGAAACAGTGGCCATGCTGGAAAAATTATTCATGAATTAATCTCAGTACAAATATTGTACTCATTCCGCTACTTCTCATTTATAAGACAATTTATTTAGAGGATATACAGTGTAACTAATCAGATATATTATAATATGAAGTGGTATTGAGAAATGAATCTAACACCAGAGAAAATATAAGACCGGAAAATCTCAGACACCCAATGGTAAGATTTCCTGGAGACAGTGGAAATCTTACCCAAGTGTGTCAGAGATTTTCTGGATTTTTACTTTCAACGGTGTTTTATTTTATTTCTCACTCTTGATGCTCGATAACAGCATGCCAACATCATTGCATGCCATTATTTATATCAGCGAGTTACTTCCCTTTCTGGGGCGTCATAATGAATGAAGTGCACTCCAGAGTTTGTGGTTTTGTAAAAATGAGAATAAATTTGGTTTAAAGCTTCTTTTAAATTGCAATAATATTTCTATGTAATTATGACCTATTTATAACTTCTAAAAGAATTTTCGAATTATAATTTGTCATATACTGTAATGTAGAAATAAATCAAGAAAAGAGATTTCGTAGTAAACTGCACATTAATTTCTTGTCTTGTACCCAAAGGTACAAGACAAGAAAACCTCACATCTCGGAAAATGGGAACCACTTTGTCTCCTTAGTGAGAAAAAGCCCAATCCCATGATGACCTTTCCCTCGCATTACAGCTCCTGAAATTTAGAGGTTTCTCTTCTGGTATTTTTCGCAAATACCCTTATATACCAAGATATTTCTGTTCAGTGTTCTGTGAACAAAAAAGAATTGGGTCACCTTGACCTATATTTTACACTTGGACTCTTGGTGGAGTTCTATTAAAATGCTGCTTAAGGTCATTGTCGCAAATATGAAACTACCAGCGAGACATCTGAGGCATACACAATTCCAAATTTTATTTCAGCTTGATAATTTGTAACTGAAGGTTTTGGATTTCCTAAATGTTTTGATATGTAAAGCTTTTACACTGAATTCCCTGTGCTTGTCCTTATAAGACAAAAGCTGAAGTCCTACAAGCTCAGTTGAACTAAAACTTTTTAAAAGGACAATAAAAATATAAATGTATGTTTCCTGTCCCCTACATAATGCAATATTTTATGCCTACCATGAAAAATTGTATGGTCATTTTTGGATAAACACACAAAATTTTGCATTTTTCAGATGAACACTTCTGCTGTTGTGACTGACTCGTGACATGCTCAATGTGAAATATTTTTTCTCCACCTGCGTAACTTTTTTTTAGCTCTGGGACAGAAAACCGACATATTATTTTGCGGGGGCTTGCTGGTAACTGGTTGGGTTACTGTATTAAATATATACCCCTTTACAACCTTCTGATTCGTGTAATCATTGTACAATACAAGCACAAGTTCCTTGCCTACCTTTTCCAATACCATAGGCTTTCCACACAGTTACACCATCTTTGCTGAATTGAAAATTGTGATATGATGATATGGCAGGCATTGGTTTAACAGCTGCATCACTCTTTTCAACATCAACAATGACATCAACCACTTTCACTTTGTATGTACTTCCTGCAAATTGTTTGAAGTCAATTGCCTACAAAACAAATGCCAAAACTATAATTTATCATTAAATTTTGAATTTTTTTCTTAATTTTTAAACAGCATTAACAAAATTACTTCTGAGCCTGTTGCAGAACTGACCTTGAAAATTTTAAATCAAAACGAGTGTTACAAGCATTCATAGACCTCGTCAAGATATCTAAATGCTAAGTGCAAAATAATGGCTAAAATAATGCCAGCCCATGATCAAATTGCAATAAAAAATGCCTAGCATAATTTTTTTTTCAAACCAAAATAGAAAGAAATGATATTCATCATTTTTTTAGACATGTTAGGTATCTGGATAAATATGAAGTAATGTCACTGTAAAGCAGAGTTTCCACTAACACATTGCACGTTTTTAACACAAAGAAGCGAACGAGTATGCATGTAGTTGTTTACCCTGTCTGTTTCTGACACAAACAATGCAAACAATCCTGTTGTTCACACAAACGTTTTGTTTTTCCCATTACCCAAAGCATTTTTTTCTAAATTCATTGTTTAATCATGAGCAACAGGTGTATTTAACTCTGTCACTATCAATTTGTTTACACACATGTCTATTTTTATAGAGGTTAACGGATGTTAGAACAGCATAAGCAAACAACTAATTTGTATCTGCTTCACTTGTCATTTGCATCATTTGTTGTTAGATACATTTGAAGAGAATTTTGTCTCTGATATTAACACCATCCTTTCTTTTTCATCTGCACCCAATTGTAACCTTGACCTTCCAATAGCATAACTGTAAACTAAAGCTTGGTACAGTGTACCAAACTTATTTTACAGTTAGTGTCAATCTCTATTGGTCTGCCTGTTTGCGAGACAAATAGATTGATAATTAGCAATTTTAAAATTATTAAATTTGAATACCTGTTTCATTTGCTTGGCACTAAGAATATCATTTCCTTCATTTATATACCGCTTTATTGATGATTTGATGTGAGACGATTTGCGGTCGCATGGCCCTTTTCCATCCTGAGATTCACAGAAATCATACGAAATCAAATTATTCCCCAACTGTTGATAAAGTGTGACAACTGTGTTGGTGCTCTTGTAGCAGCCAGCATTATCTGACCAGAAATGAAACTTGATAGGTTTAGGATGTGATTGAGCAAGCACATCTTTTGCTACATCTTCTAAAACTGCTGATGTTGTAAGTGAATCCTGTGAAGTGGGTCCATCAAAAATATGCACATATGTTGTACTGTTCAGTTGTTCAGCTTCATCTTTCCTGTATGCAACGGTTATGTGCCAGTTTAATCCACGTTTGGAAAACCAGTCCGTTTGGCCCTCTCTGTATCTCCTAGGGAGAAATTTCATTGCCCAATCTGCAATAATCAGGCACTCATCCTCATCCATATCACTAAGAAGATTAGTTCTTGCTCTATTTTGGTTTCTAGACCTTACAATATGCCTTTTCCACTCCTGGATATCTTCTATGGCCTTTTCTAACTGTAAAAAGCATGATAAAAGTAGATAATATGTCTGTAAGCAGCAGATGTACATCATGTAGTTCATATTTTTCAAACTTATAAAAATTCAGTGACCCAAACAAATGTTTTAACATAGCTTAAAGTCCTCATTATTTTTGTGCTATGATATACTACCTAATATGCTTCAATTACCAAGTAAAATCACTATACCACGTCTCGCAGTGGAAATAGACATTTTCTTTTTGTACTCATCAAAACAAATTGAAAAAAAGATTTGTTGAAATCAGACTTAAAATAAAAAAAGTTACAATTTCAGGCGATGGCCCCTTTCCACCCCTCATATCTCTGAAATGGTACCAGCTATGTCGAAACTAATGACACACCTGCAAAAAATATTTGTATAAGGAATCCAAAGAAATAGTAGAGCAGCACTCAAGGTCCCTTGCCTTGCAGCATTAGCCTAGTTGTGAGGAGTAATTTGAAATGAAAGGTGATCATGGGATGGGACTGAGATTCCGTGAAAGTTTCATGAAAATCAGTCAAGCTGTTCAAGAGGAGTTGCGGATACTGAACCCGGGATGGACGAACAGATGGGTGGGCTCTTCTTCTCTATATAGCTCCATTTAACATGTTTTGTCATCAAGTAAAAGAAAATATATGGTTGGGTTCTCAACCAATATTACTACGTTAAAAGGTTAAAGGTAAAAAAGGGGTAGTTATGACCCCCAGGGCCAAAAAATATATTTCATTCAACTTGTATTGTTTTCAGCAATAAGAAAATATATGGTTAAGGCATGTAAGGGGTGGGGATATCAACCATTTTCAAGATTATTAATGGTTAATGGTTTGAGGGGGGAGGGGATAACCCAAAGAGCCAAAAAATCAAAAGTGTTCTTCATCTTTCCAATCCTTCCCATCTGTGTAAGTTTCATTCCAAAATTGGGCATAGGAAACTCAAGTTATCCTCTGGAAACCATATTTGAAACGAAATTTACATGAAAAAATCTATTTTTAGTAACAGTGACCTTGACCTTTGACCTAAAAACCAATAGGTTTCTTCCCTCTCCTTATTGCTTCCATCTGTAAAAGTTTCGTTTCAATTGGCCAAGGGATACTAAAGTTAGATTCGCAAAACAAAATTTGGACCCAAAAAAGTCAATCTATTTTTTGGTAACAGTGACCTTGACCTTTGACCTACTACCTCAAAATCAATGGGGTTCTTCCCTTTTTTACTGCTTCAATCTGTATAATAAGTTTCATTTCAATTGGCCAAGGGATACTCAAGTTAGAGTCCCAAAACAAAATTTCGGTCCAAAAAAGTCAATCTATTTTTAGTAACAGGGACCTTGACCATAACCTACTGACCTCAAAATCGATAGGGTTCCTCCAATTCCTTATTCCTTCCATCTGTATAAGTTTTGTTTCCATCACTCAAGGGATACTCAAGTCCGCAAAAAAAAATTTTACAAAAAAAAAATCTATTTTTAGTAACGGTGACTTTGACCATTGACCTACTGACCTCAAAATCAATAGGGTTCTTCCCCTCCCCATCCCTTCCAACTGTGCAAGTTTCAATCCAATGAGGTGTGGGAAACTCAAGTTAGAGTTCAAAACGAAATGCGGAATGACAGAATGACGGAAAGGCGAATTTTGCGAATGGCGGGGGACAAAAAATGGCATCAAAATCGGATAAAAAGTAAACACTCTATGTCAAAAATAATGAAAGTACCAATTTTCAGGTGTTTTGACCTGGTTTAGAGACCTGGATGAAAGCTCAAGGTCAAAACCATAAAAAGGTACATCTGCATGACTTTAAAAGCAATGTATCACCAAAATTCATGAAAAAAGTCCAAGGGTTCCATAAGTTTCCTTGTTTACAAGAATTGATAAGGGACAGACAGACGGATGGACAGACGCACGGACAAAGTGATCACTATAGGGCACCCACATCTCGATACAAATATGCGTATGCAAATAGTGGTTTAACATTATATACCTGGAATAAGACAGCTTCCTTGTTTTCAAAGACGACTTCATCTGTTAAGGTCTGGATTTCCTTGAATAAGCTGTTAATGGTGTCACAGTTCAAGCATTTTTCAGTGTGTGAGTGTGTTATACAATCCCTCCTAAAACAAGATTCTTTATCGCTCAAAGCAAAACCAATGCAGTGATCAGGTACTGGATTTTCTTCTGTTAAATGTACCTATTACAGGAAAAAGACAAATTTAGATATAACCAAAATTTACCACAAAGCTTAAGTTCACTTAAATAAAACTTTCTTCCTGTTTAGCTAGAATAATCCATTTAAAGATCTATATTCTATAACTTGTTCATTTCATATGCAGGAATTGCCATTCTTTGGCTGCCATTTTGGCAGATAATTCAAGGGAGGGAATGGAGACAACTAGATGCTCACCTAGTTTTTCATTTCCACAAAAAAATCAATAGATAAAATTCTTGGTCTTAATATTGTTTATATTACCCCAAAAAATAAGACAAGTTTGGTCATTTTTGAAAAATATATGTTTTGTACCTATTTTCCGGGGGGCCGGGGATAACCTACCTTACAAAATGGTGGGGGTGTTCTTCCAGGGCCGCCAAACAGCGACCCCTTTACAGATAGATTTTGGTGCCTTTTTTAGACCCCATCACAGACTACTGTCTATTCAAGACCTCATGAAGCCCCAAGTATTGAGGAATAACCCTTCATAAACTCAAGTACAAGCAAAAAAGTTAACCCCTTTTCAGAAAATGTTGGCAAAAAGTATACCCAATGCCAGACAGATGGTCAAAAATTTAACCCCGTTTATCGGAACACCCCTACCACCATATATATAAGAAGTAACCTCCCCCCAGTATGAAAAGAAATTGCTGTTATGGCTTATTTTTTCCCTATTGACATCTATGAATGAGGTCCAGGTTAGGTTATTATAACTATGCATGAAGAAAATAATATGATATTTATCACTATTTCATGTAATTTTGCATTGCTGTTTGTATCTGATAATTTCTCTTTTCATGGTACTATTATCGATTTCATTGTTCTCAAATTGGTTCTCACAGGTTGAATCACGTTCTTGTGCAAGAGTATTGAGTGACGTCACTGACATTTCTGGCCAGAACAGCTATAAATAGATTATCGTTTTCTCTTTTCTTATCTCAATGAATATTTTTGATCTCAGAAAAGAAACCATTGTCACCCTATAAATACAAATGATAGTTTACTTGTATCAGAAATGTTTGTTCTATTTTTGTGACTGAGTATAGAGAAAACTTTAGCAGTACCTTGAAATCTGATTTCAAGTATCTTTTTGCATCAACTAGTTTTGTCTTTAATTCTTTTGTCTTCTCCTGAGTGATTTCTACTTTGTCAAGAATACCTTCAAGGTCATTAAAGGCCCGACCTCCTTCGGCAATAAAATAATCTACGCCTTCAACTGATTTCCTGAAAGATGCTGCACATTCATCCAGTATCCTGTACATGGTGCTTGTTCCTATGAAAAATATATCCATAATAAACAATATATCTAAATGCAAATCCATTAATCAATTAATGAATGATACAAGTGTGTGAGTGCCCTTAAAATTGATATGAACATTAAGCATTGACAATATCATTTATATTTGTCCATTGTCTGTTATCTTCTGCATGTTCAAAATATAATTTCTTTAGTCCATGGGTTTACTGCTTTTGACATTTTGGTATTCCTCTTTTTTCTTCAACTTGTTTAAGTTCCCTCAAAGAATATTTTATTTAGTGAGTAAAGATGGTGCTATACCCAAGATGACAGTCCAATCCCCCATTACAAAACAGCTGTGCTTGATCCTTAACTCTGATTGACTTAGTGACGTCACAGAACAGTTAATGTTAAACTATGACGTCAAACTGACGTCCAGCTTTTCCTTATTTACAGTTAAATTTTTGACTTGCCGTAATGGTGGATTGGACTGTCAATGTTTATGGACAGACGTACAGAAGAACATAAATTCCCCAAGTCACATTTAACAGTGTTCAAATTTATTCACCTTGCTGGGCGGAGCTTCATGGTAACGGTAATCAACGTATATGTAACACTGATTGTCAGGTTTTAATCAAGCCACGCCCAGCCAGGTTAATATCATCAGACAATAATTAAGTATTAATTTTCTTACCAAGAGGCTCAATGTTTTCTTCCTCACAGTACTGTTTGTATTGCCGAATAATGCTAGATGGAGCAATGGCACGTATGACATTTGGAGTTTTTATAACTTCACCAGTTGAAAGTTTCAAAGTCTTTTCCCCAAATGGGAGATCTTTAACAATGTGACTTGATGTAATAAAGTCTATGAAAGTTTCCAAATGTCCTTCGTCTATCTTCTTTCTTTTGGTATCCTTGAGTAGTATTGGCATCCCACACCCTTCAGATTCTTCGTGATGTCGTGACATATAGTAACGGTATTTTGTCAAACCTGGAATTAGCACGGAAACTTCATCAAAGCTTTTATCTTTTGATATGATTGACAGAAGTTGCTTTCTCAATGTCCATGTCTCAGCCTTGTTGTAAGATTCTGTTAAGGCAACTAATAAAGGATCAGACATTAGTTTCTCATTTTTCTGGTTACTTTTTGCTGGAAATAAGGCTTCAGCTATAATATCACCTTCACCTGGACATATTGTTTCTAATACGAGATCAAAACAGTCCTTAGCTTTTTGAATGTATCGTCTTTTTGATCTTTCACTACAGTCTGCAAATGATATCTGGAGACACTTTACAGGGCTGTAACCAGCAGTTTGTAGAAAGTCATTCAATTTCTCAAGTTTTCCAATGTTAACCACAGAGGCATCTGTTGTCTGACTAGAAAGCTCTTGACTACTCATTTCTAAATCACTAATTTGGCTCTACAAAGAAAAAACAAATCAATAAATTATACAGTACATGTATCTCAAATAAACAAGGCTTCTACAGAAAAACTATATATATATATATTGGTCAAATAAATTTAGATTCACTTTCTTGTTTCATTTTGATTTTGATTTTTCCTTTCTTCAAAATGAAACAAGACAGTGAATCTTTAAGGGAAATTAAAGAAAGAAATTTTATTAAAAAATTTAAGGCAGTGTTGAATGGACATTAAAGTATTTAATTTATGTTATTAATGTTCGAATATTTTTAAATTTTAAATTTTCAATTTATATATTTTTTTACTTTCGTTTTCTATTTATAGCATAACTAAGTTGTTCTATTAACGTAACTTCACATAAACGTTACTTAGCTACTATTGTATCTATTCACCTGAAGATCGTCGAAAGACGTGAAAGTACTAGTGAAATACAGTCATGAAAAATCTAGTCGTGTTGGAAATTTATTTGACCAATATATAAACTGTAGTAGACCATGAAATCTAAGTTACAGTGACCTAATTCTTGATTTTTTTTGGGTGCAGTCTATGCTTGTGCTTACCTTGATACATTATTTTTAATTATTTTACAAATAAAATCTACTTACATGTACCCCTGTAATAACTGATTGATAGTCCAGTTTTCTTTTACGGGTTTGTACTCCATCTGTATCTGTATTTTTCTGAAACAGTAAAACAAAAGATTACAACAATGTACTGTGAGCTACTGCTCACTACTGTATACCCCCACTCTCCCTATTGATGGAGAAGGACATAAATCTTTTGTATTATGTGCATTATGTTGAAAAGAACGTATTCAGCAGCATAGATAATCAACAGGTTTGAAAATGTGTCACATTACAAGCTTACTTCCAAATATCCACAACCTGTGATAAGCTGTTGTCGAGGAAAGTAGACAATCAACGGGTCTCAAAATGTGTCACACTGTACAATCCACCAAGCTAAAGCTAACTATCAACTCATGATTAATAGTTGTCGAGAAAAGTATTACTAAAATTTTGAATACCTTGAAAATATCATGAATTACGCAAAAAGAAAGTAGAAATCGACAGGTCTGAAATGTGTCACACAGTACAATCTACTGAGCTTAAGCCAAACATCAGTAAACCTGTGATTTGTAGTTCTTGAGAAAAGTACAACGAAAATGTTTTATATATGTGCATTGCATTAAAAAAAAATGTCTATCACAATCAACAGATCTGGAAACGTTTCTAATGGTACAATCCATATAGCTGAAGCTCCATACCAAATTTCAAGAAGCTCTGATTTGTAGCTGTTGAGAAAAGTTTATGAAAATATTTGTGACGGACGGACAAATGAAAACCAGCATACTCCCACTTCGGAGTGGGGGAATGATAAAAACACATTTGTTAGTTCATCTTAACTGACTTTTGTTGGAATTCTGTGTTTTATTTTATTTGTACTATTGCACTAAACACGTGGTCATCCATGAATACATATACAAAAGACATCTCAGAGGTAGGTCTAATAGTAAACTAGAGGCTCACCTGAGCCTGTATCGCTCACCTGTCTAACATGTGCCCATTTTAGAATTTGTGTATATTAAGTGTATGTTCAAAGGAAATCTACATTGCAAACAGTATGTCTGCTTATTTGTGTCTTTTATTTGGAACAATCAAAACAATGTTTGAAGGACCTTCCATACATCATTCATGCAAAGTTTGGTTAGAATTGGCTCAGCAGT